>JAKWJD010001756.1:6803802-7003802 GCA_027705065.1 Solanum peruvianum | reverse complement strand
TGATGATGTTGTAAACCCTGCTATATGCTTATTGTATGGCTTGTATGAATATGATTATGTGATGTTGATAAACAAGCATGATGAAGACCATTGAATCCCAAATCTTGAAAGAAACTTTAATCTATGATATTAATGATGATGCCTTGGTATAAAAGAAGGCTTGATGAATTAAAGTAATGGGATTGATGATGCCTTGGTATAGAGAAGGCTTGATGAACGGATGGAATGAATATTAGGGATCGGAGTGTCACGTACCGACACATAGTAATAGTGATCGGAGTGTCACGTACCGACACATAGTAATAGTGGATCGGAGTGTCACGTTCCGACACATAGTATTAGTGGGACGGGTGTCAGAACCGAACGACACGTAGATATAGGGGATCGGAGTGTCACGTACCGACAACATATAGGGGATCGGAGTGTCACGTCCGACACATAGTATTAGTGGGGACGGGTGTCACGACCCGACACGTAGATATAGGGGATCGGAGTGTCACGTACCGACACACATATGGGGGATCGGAGTGTCACGTTCCGACACATATAGGGGATCGGAGTGTCACGTTCCGACACATATAGGGGATCGGAGTGTCACGTTCCGACACATAGTGGTAGGGGATCGGAGTGTCACGTACCGACACAAGAGGAAGAAAGATAATGAATCTCGAAAGAAGATAATATACTCAACATAATGAACTTAATTCCCAAATGAGTATGGTAATGAGGCTTGAGCCCTCATGAATGAACTTGATGGTATTTATTGACGATTATGATACTTGTTGTTGCTACATGTTGAGTTTATAGTTGATTTATAATATTACTTGATATATATTATCTTCTATTTTGAGTTAGCCGATGATATCTACTCAGTACGTGTGGTTGTACTGACCCCCCTACTTTTATGTTCCCTTTGTTATTTGTGTTATGCAGCAAACGTTCCGTCAACTTCGACTCAGCAGTAGATCAAGCCAGTCTTCACTTCATTGGAAATTCAGGGTGAGCTAATGCGTCTAGCTTGGACTGGGTCTTCTTCTTCAAGTCTTGATGCCTTGAACTTCCGGCATGGACTAGCTTTTACTTGTTTTTAGCTTTTTAGACATTCTTAGTTTAGTAATTTGAGATAGATGTTCTTGTGATGATGACTTCCAGATTTTGGGGATAATAATAATAGTTTTGAGTTGTTTTTATTAATGAGTTTAAGTCTTTCCGCATTTCTTTTGTTGATATTGTATTAAAATGTTAAGGTTTAGATGGGTTGGTTCGCTCACATCGGAGGGTAAATGGGGGTGCCAGTCGCGTCCCCGTTTTGGGTCGTGACAGACTTGGTATCAGAGCATTAGGTTCATTGGTCTCATCACACAAGAACAGGTCTAGTAGAGTCTTAAGGAACGGTAGGGGGACGCCTTTACTTTTCCTTGAGAGGCTATAAGACTTTAGGAAAATTCCATTCTTTCATTCTTTCTTTCGTGCTACTACTTGAGTCCAATTGGTATCTAGGTGATACAAATTGGTATCTGACCATCTTCACTCTATTTCGCAGATGGTTAGAACTAGAGCAACGACCGCACCAGCAGCGACAACGGAAAGACATGAAACTACTGAGCCAGCCACTGGGGCTGTGGCTCGAGGAGGAACAGCGGCAAGAGGCCGTGGAAGAGGTCGTGGGAGGACGTCCTCTAGAGGAGAGGACGAGCCCCTAGCCCATCTGATACTAGGACGGTGACTCCTCCACCGACTGAGGACGTAGTAAGAGAGGGTGAGGAAGGGGAAACTGAACAAGGGCAGAATGAGGAAATGCCACCCCAACCTACCCCAGAGATGATCAACCAAGTACTTGCTTATCTTAGCGGGTTGTCTGATCAGGGTCAAGCACCTGCAGTGGTTTGTGCACCAACACCTCCGGTTTCAGAGATACGACATGCGGCTACTATGGCTCCCCGCATGGATGCAACATTGGGAATAGGCACATTTCCACGTCTGACTACTGGGCCTATTATGACAAACGATCAACACGAACTTTTTAGTAAGTTCTTGAAACTGAAACCTCCAGTCTTCAAGGGTGCAGAATCTGAAGATGCTTATGAATTTCTGGTTGATTGTCATGAGCTACTACACAAGATGGGGATAGTAGAGAGGTTTGGTGTCGAGTTCGTGAGCTATCAGTTCCAAGGGAACGCCAAAATGTGGTGGCGTTCACATGTTGAGTGTTAACCAACAGAGGCACCACCTATGACTTGGGAATCATTCTCTACCCTATTTATGGAGAAATATATCCCAAGGACTTTGAGAGATTCTATGGAGAAGGTGAAAGCTATTCAAGAAAAGATTTTAGCGGCTCAAAGTAGACAAAAGGAGTATGCAGACCGAAAGGTTAGAGACTTGGAGTTCATGGAAGGTGAACAAGTCTTGTTGAAGGTCTCACCCATGAAAGGGGTGATGCGGTTTGGTAAAAGAGGTAAGTTAAGTCCAAGGTATATTGGACCATTTGAAGTGCTTAAGAGAATAGGGGAGGTGGCTTATGAATTAGCCTTGCCCCCAGGGCTGTCCGGAGTGCATCCGGTGTTTCATGTATCCATGTTGAAGAGATACCACGGAGATGGAAACTACATTATCCGTTGGGATTCAGTTTTGTTGGATGAGAACTTGACTTATGAAGAGGAACCGGTTGCTATATTAGATAGAGAAGTTCGCAAACTGAGGTCGAGAGAGATTGCATCCATCAAAGTGCAATGGAAGAATCGACCGGTTGAAGAGGCTACTTGGGAGAAGGAGGCAGATATGCAAGAAAAATACCCACATCTGTTTACAGATTCAGGTACTCCTTTTCGCCACTGTTTTTCTTCTTTTGATCGTTCGGGGACGAACGATGGGTAAATTGGTATCTATTGTAACGACCTGTTTAGTCGTTTTGAGCAACAGAGTCCATTTCTGGAAAAACTGGCTGGGACGACGAGGGTCACGACGGACCGTCGTGGTCACGACGGCCCGTCGAGGGAGTTTCGTCCCATGACACTTAGAGTTCTGAAATTGGGTACTGAAAATTGACTCTCTGTAAATTGTGACGGACCTGCAGGACGTTCCGTCACATCCACGACGAACCGTCGTGAGTTTCCGTTGCAAAACACTTCAACGTTTGAGAATTTGGTTCGAGAAACGAGTTTCTGACCGCCATGACGGACGTGCAGGACGGACCGTCACAGGCGTGACGGACCGTCACAGCGTCCGTGGCGACGATGGGAACCTGGGCAGGCGCGACGGCCATCGTGACGGACCGTCGCAGGCACGACGGCCCGTCACAGGTCACGCAGTCCCAGACAGTTTAGGATTTCTCCACACGTTTTAAGGGTCGTTTTTGACTATTCTTTCCTTAATTATAAAGATTGAGGGTTAACATTAACAAGTCTAATTACTTAGGGGTTAAAAGGGGTAACCTAAAGTGAATTAGTGGGGTTTTATTGTCCTTTTTCACACTTAATTATATGATTAATTAGGGTAAAGGAAAGAGGGTTTGAATAAAACAAAAGGGAAAGAACAGAAAGAGAGAGAGCAGATCGATCGAATTGGTTGAGGAGAATAGCAAGCTTGGGAAATTTCTTGTGGATTCCAATTCTTCGGTGGAGGTAGGTTATGGTTTTATGTTACGATATTCGTAGTGAACTCTTAATAGTGAATAATATGTGTTGATGATGTTGTAAACCCTGCTATATGCTTATTGTATGCTTGTATGAATATGATTATGTGATGTTGATAAAACAAGCATGATGAAGACCATTGAATCCCAAATCTTGAAAGAAACTTTAATCTATGATATTAATGATGATGCCTTGGTATAAAAGAAGGCTTGATGAATTAAATTAATGGGATTGATGATGCCTTGGTATAGAGAAGGCTTGATGAACGGATGGAATGAATATTAGTGGATCGGAGTGTCACGTACCGACACATAGTAATAGTGGATCGGAGTGTCACGTACCGACACATAGTAATAGTGGATCGGAGTGTCACGTTCCGACACATAGTATTAGTGGGACGGGTGTCACGAACCGACACGTAGATATAGGGGATCGGAGTGTCACGTACCGACACATATAGGGGATCGGAGTGTCACGTTCCGACACATAGTATTAGTGGGACGGGTGTCACGAACCGACACGTAGATATAGGGGATCGGAGTGTCACGTACCGACACATATAGGGGATCGGAGTGTCACGTTCCGACACATATAGGGGATCAGAGTGTCACGTTCCGACACATATAGGGGATCGGAGTGTCACGTTCCGACACATAGTGGTAGGGGATCGGAGTGTCACGTACCGACACAAGAGGAAGAAAGATAATGAATCTCGAAAGAAGATAATATACTCAACATAATGAACTTAATTCCCAAATGAGTATGGTAATGAGGCTTGAGCCCTCATGAATGAACTTGATGGTATTTATTGACGATTATGATACTTGTTGTTGCTACATGTTGAGTTTATAGTTGATTTATAATATTACTTGATATATATTATCTTCTATTTTGAGTTAGCCGATGATATCTACTCAGTACGTGTGGTTGTACTGACCCCCCTACTTTTATGTTTCCCTTTGTTATTTGTGTTATGCAGCAAACGTTCCGTCAACTTCGACTCAGCAGTAGATCAAGCCAGTCTTCACTTCATTGGAAATTCAGGGTGAGCTAATGCGTCTAGCTTGGACTGGGTCTTCTTCTTCAAGTCTTGATGCCTTGAACTTCCGGCATGGACTAGCTTTTACTTGTTTTTAGCTTTTTAGACATTCTTAGTTTAGTAATTTGAGATAGATGTTCTTGTGATGATGACTTCCAGATTTTGGGGATAATAATAATAGTTTTGAGTTGTTTTTATTAATGAGTTTAAGTCTTCCGCATTTCTTTTGTTGATATTGTATTAAAATGTTAAGGTTTAGATGGGTTGGTTCGCTCACATCGGAGGGTAAATGTGGGTGCCAGTCGCGTCCCCGATTTGGGTCGTGACACATAAAAAAGTCAGTTGTAAATATGATCTTCAAAGTGGAGGGCATATTTTTTAGATTAAAAGTTAACAATAACTTAATCTTAAAACAAAAAGTATTTAAGAAGAATCTATTACATACTAAAATTTATCTTGCCACTCTTTAATTACTAATTTTATTTTTTCAATAAGTAATTTTTTCTTAAACATTAACGAGAATCTATGACATGTTGGTAACTAAATGGAAAAAACTTCTTCACTTCAAAAGAAATGTTATTTGAAGTTCATGTAGACATGTATGTACAATTTAATTTATGTTTGTGTACGGGATATGTGTTTAGTAAAAAACTTTCAATTACAAATGTATATTAGATATTTCGGAGTAAATAATATATGCTTACTCATCAAATAATCATAAGGTTCTAGGTGAAAGAACAACTTAGTTATTATCAATGAAATTGATATATTTAATTGTTTACGGTAGCAGTAACTTAGATATTATACAGGTTTGTTCTTATTCAATAAGAAATTTATACATCGTATTTTATTTTATTGTGATAGGCATAGTAAGTAAGAACTCTTACATAAAAAAATGAGAGGAAGTCCACAAATGAAGAGCTTGTGAATAGGTCATGTTCTCTAATATGTTAAAAATCTGTTTAAGAAATCAACAAAAGCAACATATTTGTTGCTTTCTTATTTGATTTCCTACACAGAGTTTTTCGCATATTAGAGAACGTGATCTTCTCAAAACGCTCATTTTTATGTCTTTCTTTTACTTCTTTTTGCATTTCAGAGCTATTTCTTACCAAGATTATCATAATAAATATACTATATATAATTTTTTTGTTTAATGTGTATGGCTCTCAAACATAAAAATTTGTAGAAAGGGTAACGAAAAATGAGACATGAATGCACAAGTTTATATATATATACCTTGTTGCCCACGGTGCAAGGACCTATTAACATTAAATTTTAAAGCAATTTATTATCTTTTTTGTAATATGTTGACTAATATCCATATTTGAATGTACTATTATTTTAAAAGTGAGTTAGTAAATAAGCTATATTTTTTTTTAATTTGAAACACAACTACAAATTACATTTTAAATTTTCACGATTAAACACTAATTTTCAACTAAAGTGAAATATATTTTTTTATAAAATATGAATCATAGTTTTTATAGTCAAATGCATAATGTGAAAAAAATGAGAACCATATTAGTAACCTTTTGTTTTCCATGTCAACAAAAATGAACACAGAGTTGCTAAACAAGAAGAAATGTCCTTTGAATTTTTAAGTCTATCTTACCATTAGTAGAAAGATTAAAAAAAAATTTCATTCACTTTCATTGTCCATTATATTAAAAATAAATTTCACTTTCTGCATGTCAAAAAGTTTGTTCATGTCTTACCCTCAATAATAATTACTTAATCCACAAATCATTTTCCAACAATTTAAAATAGTGTATTGACTGATATAAAAATAATGTTAAAACACCTATATTTTTTTATTAATTTAAGAAATTTGTCAAATCTAAAGTCGACAAATAAAAATAAATAATATAAGTGTAAAATTTAAATCGAGCCCACAAAAATAACAAAATAAGCATCGAAGAGGAGAATAAACAGGCAACACGAGCCAATATGTTGACATTGTGTTGTCTACTTATTCCCTTTTACAATATATATATATATATATATATATATATATATATATATATATATATATATATATATATATATATATATACTCGTGCTAAGCACGGGCCCAACGAATTTAGCTTTCATGTATTAATGAAATATATATTTTTTCACCTACTATATAAAGATTAAATGAAAAAATGACAACTATACTATCAAATTATTGTAAATTGTATGTGTATGCCTCTCGATATACTTTTAGTACATGAATGATCTTACCGTCCAAATTTTAAAACGTATATACCTTTTATATTAACGGTTGTACACGTGCATTAATATATAACTATTGGAAGTTATATATTGCCTCTGGAATAATCATATAATAATTTGAGGGAAAGATACTCTACATTGTATGCAATGAAACATGGCAAGTCAAGATTATGTTCAATATAGGTGCATAAATTAGGTTTCTAACTTTGGAGTATTATTTACTGCATGAAAACTACCAAGATTTTGTTTCGAGGATATATTGGTGACATTCACAATATCATTGTTGAGTTGAACATTATGGTGAACGAGTCACTTCACATTTCATAGTAAAAAATTTTCTTTTATTCTTAAAAATACTTATCCGGTGGAATCTTGAAGTAACATTCAGATCAAAATAGAGTATACATCTTCCGAAAAATTGTATAAAAGTGTCAAGGAAAAGTTGAAGAGATAAAATGTACTTAATAGTATTGTATCTGTCTTTCAGCACATAGTCCATATTTCGGCAGCTAATTGAGCCAAAATAATATGAAGAAAAAATAACTCTCAATGGATACAAGCATAAGGATCATCCTACCTTGGATTGCTCAGCCCTAAACATTGATCTCACAACATTCAAAAAGGGCATGATTACACAAGCTAATAAACTACACACGTTGTCAACCAAGGTAAAACAAAGAAATCGAAGAGCACACATGATTTTTGGCTTTCACGTACTTCTTATGGATTTCATCTTTGGCATGTTACTCTAAATAATACTGCTCAATTACAGACAGATTTATCAAAATTGTTTCTCAACTATATATTAACATGAATAATTAAACAAGTCTTCATTTGCGGCTCAAATAATATTGCCCACCTCCAAGTGATCAGGTTAATGATCTTTCTTGTGTCTCGAGGATATGTTGTACACTCTTAGCAATAAAACATGGCAATTCATGTATATTCTCAAATAAAGTGCACAAATTGAGTTTGTTAACAATGGAGTACTATTCGTTGCAGAAGGATGATCAAGATATTATTTAAGAATATGTTGATAATATTCACAACATATTCATTGAGCTGAATATTTAGGGACACAAAAAGGCGAGCGAGTTACTAAAATCTCAGAGTAAACTTTAGATGGGAAAATACTTACTCGATGAAATATTTCTTTCTCTTGAAGTAAAGCACTTGTAAGACTTTTTTGAATTTTGTTTTATCAATTCTGTCACTCTTTATCTGCATTAGCAACAATTTCAACTCTTTCTCCACATAAGTTATCTGAACGGCTATTACACATGTAACAACACCCAGTCTAAAATAAAGTGGAACAAAAAATGCATACCCAGTAACAAAAATCTTAGAATCTTGTAACATATTCTTACGTAATAACTTCAATTTTTAAGGTCCTTATCTTGTGATCGGGATGCAGGGCCTATAATATAAGGAAAAATAAAAGAATTCTCACCTTTAAGTTCTCTTATTACAATAATCCCCTATTAGTTTTATAAATTCTAAAATTCCTCATTTTCACGCATTAGATTAATATATCTCGCACATCAAATTAGTGTATCAGATATAAAATGTACATCAGATTAGTGTATCATATATAAAATGTATTGTATATGACTTAACGATTAATGTATCTCGCGCATCAGATTAATGTATCAGCTCTTATATTATTGTATCATTTGAGGAATTTTTGTAATTATAACTTATATGGGAGAAACGATAATTTTGTCTTAAAAAGTATATGATTGATGTCCTTCACCCATAATATAATGTGCCAAAGACACCACTATGAGAAATTACATGCTCAAATAATTATGTCGTATTGTTTCTCTCGAATCAATTCCAACAGAAATATACTGGTAAGCATATATTGTTACATAAGTTAGGGTGATAAACATTGTTACATAGGGTAGGGTGGCCCCTATGATGAAAAAGTAGTTCTTTTTAAAATGCTCGTCTCTCATTTAATACTATTTTTTGAAGCAAAGAAATAAATTGGATAAAAATTATAAAATTTCACCATTCAAAGGCTTGAAAGAGAAGTAACAGAGGGTCACACTATATTGCATCATCGCAATAGAGACTTCTATTCCAATATACTCATTTTGTCTTTCATGATAAAATAAAGATAAAAAAGAATAAAGATATTAAAAAGTTCAATAATTTGTTTGACCCCATATGACTATCTATGAAATCTAATTACACAAACTTCATAACTATTCTGAAACTCAAAACCAAAATAACTGATAGAACACAAATACATTACTGACCCTTGATAATTTTATTCACATAACCTCCTTCCTTTATTCTCACGATTTCCTTTTTGTATCACAGATTTCTGTTGAAATAACACAAAATAGTTGTTGGAAACAAGCACGTGCAGAAATCACTTTAAGGAGGAGCAAAAAGCTCAATAAGTTCTATAATTGTGTTTCTTTATTGAATTCAACATTTATGGATGAAATAAAGGCAAAATCTTTAGATCATTTCCTCGTTAAGATCTCTAAAACATCAGCATCTTATAAATAATGGCATCTGCACAGATTTAAGAAATTTTGCACCATATATTCAAATTAAAACATGCATAAACAAAATCAGTTAATAGTAAAACTAAATGCAGAATTAATTCTAGAACAACCACTAGAAAATTCTATACCTTTTATAATCACCAAACAAATTAAATAGTTTGGAATTTGGGAAAATTTCCAAACAAATCATAAAAACTCACCTATTAGTCACAAATATATACATCAAGCTAGAGCAAACTCAAAAGCAAAATTGATATTTTCTTAAAAGAACAATACAAAAAGAGGTAAGAAGGCGAGAGAGCGACAGAAAGCTTGTATGCATTGTGGAAATGCAAATATGAATGAAGAAGAGAAGTGCATGATTGTTATGGTCCATTTTGTTATGGAAAATACGGATACGAAGGAAGAAGAAGAGTAATATTCATATTTGCATGGGGAACACCTCATAGGATGTTAAAGAGCTTCCTTATTAATAAACAAAATGAATATTTAAATCCAAATACATTATGTTCAGTACATAGTTACAGACCCACAAAATATGAACCAGTAAAATATGAAAAGGCATATACATCAAGAAATTAGAAAAAACATACAGATCCAAAAACAAAATGAACCAGTAAAATATGAAAAGGCATATGCATCAAGTAATTAGAAAAACATACGTATACGTTAAGAAAAAACGCATAATACGAAGTAGAAGAACAAAATAGAAGTGGAGTCTGAGGAAGCTAGAGAAGTAAGACATAGAGAGTTCACCATTAAGACAACGAATTTTGTTATTTACGAAAAGGTTACAAAAATTGAATATTTAAGACAAGAAACAAATTTCAAACACGAGGAAATAAAATAAAATACCCGAAGATTAGCAAATGGATCAATACATGTTATTGTCAACATGAGAAGTGGTAACATTCACATAAGGCGATAACATAATGCCAAGTTTATGGTACAATTCTAAATATTAAGGGAATTTAAAAGAATTACACAAAATCCAAATTTTAGTTGATATTTAAATTACGTACGATTTTTCTAGCAAAGACATTTTCTTCAAACACCTGGTGAACGTCAAGAGTCTTTTGAAAGAAAAATCATATATGCATACTCCAAGTGATTTTTCCCTTAAGTCTTTTATTCTTTCCTTACTTTCCGGTCTGGAAGAAAAATATTGTAAGAAAGGTTCAATACATTCAAAATACCAATAAAGCAAGATAATAGCACAAGATATTAAATAGAACATTCAAAATTCACATGGTGAATTCGGCAATCACCGTAGACAAAGAAGTCTTACTATTATTGCTTTCAACTTACTTTCTACTTACTTCCTATAAGGCACAAAATCAGTCAAATCTCAAGAACTTATTTTACCTTTTAGATAAGTAGAAGGTTAGTTGACCTGAAAATATTGAGATACATACTATCCATCATTCTTGAATCTATAAGATGACTACTTCTCATAAGCTTTATGTTTCAAATATAAGGGAGAAGAATAATTTTTTAATGAAAAAAGAAGAAAGTATCAAAAAATCATTTCTTTTTAACGAATTAATGTTTCATTCAACTATGTCCACTTGAACAAAAGGTAAATAATAACATAAATAGTTCCTGAATAAAAATTTAGGAAGCAATAAGGATCCTCCAAGAAGAATGATTCATGTGTTCTTCAATTTCGACTAACATATAAATCTACATATTTAAATTGAAAAGTTAATATTAACTCCAGAGATACATAAACCAAGTAGGATGACATTCTTGTGATTCCAGGTTGCTATCATATGAAAAATGAAGCATAAGTTGATCACAATACGACTCGTCATAGACATGTACATCTTAAGATCAGAACCAAAAGATGAGAGTTAAGTAATTTTTAATAGTATTAATAATTGTAAAATGCAATCTGGCAACAGATTTGGAGGGAGGAGAAACTATATCTCTAAAGGTTACTTATAGTTTTGCATGTTATCTATCCAGTAAACAAAAGTTATTTATATCGGTCACATTACTATAAACATATCATTTTTCTACGGGGAGAACTATTCATATGAGATCAAAGAAAAGATTGTGATATACAATTCATACAAAATTTTATTACCACTCTCAATATTTTCAATTACAAAAGAGAGGAACAACATAATGCACAAAGACAATATTAACAATGAGAGCCATAAAAATCAAATAACCAGCAAGCTATTGAAATATAAGAGATTAATTTCAACAAACGCCTGTTGTAAAAATGAAGAATCTTAAACAAATATTAAGAAATCTACTTCTATTTAGGATAAAAAATATAAAAAAGAGTTCAAGACCTTACATATTTTGAAAATGTTGCAGAGAAAATTCTTGTGCCTTCTCATTCTTTGACATCCCTTTCTAACTTTGCCATCTTATTTACAAGATATTTCCCTTCGTAAAGCAATAGTGTCTCATTTATCCACGATGACTAATGACACAACTCCATTTGAAAAATTCAAAATTAAAGCATTTCTTGAACTATCATTTCAAATGTATTTGGCGATACATTACCTGACTTAATTGCAGGGTGGAGTTTAGATATACCTTCAAAATCAAGTAACAACAATTGTCAACAAAAGAAATTTAAAATCTATGTTTCTCGGACTCTTCAAAAATGTCAGCATGTGCGTGTTGGATTCTTCAAAAATAGTGTATTTTTAAAGAATCTGAGACGGGTACGACAACGAAAGTGAAAAGTTCGTGCAACTTAGTCTAAAACTGAGAGGATGCAAAAATAGAAATTAGAGAGAAATAAATTTAACGATACATAAGTTTCATCTAGGAGAAGTTTGATTAATTGACAAGTAGCAAAAGAGAAGTTCAAAATTGGATAATCATTTCAAATTTGAAAGGTTTCAACTAAATTAACTTTCAAATACAATCCAAATATCCCACTAAACAACGACCTTATTTTACTCCTAATCATATCATTTGTTCACGCAACGTAGATACAAAATTCTTTACCTTACAACATTGAAAGTTTCCGTCGCAACATTTCGACTTTGAAATAGCTTAGAAAACTATTCAAATCTATTTTCTATGGATCACTGAATTTTTTTTTTCAATTTTATGACGCAGATTCCTCTTGACATAAAAGAGCATACACTAACATTAAGAAGTACTAGAAAAGTTATAAGTTAAGAAAAAACATGTAAAAGAATCCATATTCAAGTTGTTGGTTCAGCCTAACTACAAACTTCTTCTTGTTTAATAATTCAATTTTCTTACAGCTAAATGAAAATTTGAATAAATAAGTATCTGTTGTATATACGGAAGGACAACCATTTTCATCAAAGAAGCAACATGTTATGCTTCAAAAAGATCTGAAATAGAGTATCAAAATTGAAGGAACTTTAATACTTGCCCAGTTGCAATTTCTCCGACCTTTTTTTCAAGTCAATTACACACTCTTTCATCTTGATCAAACTAACTGTTTAAAGTATTTTCAGTCCCCTTAAAAAATACCAAAAAACATTTAGAGAGATAGGATTGGGAGAAATTCAAGATAGAATCAGAATATCCATCCAACTAAGAAAATGAAAAGAATTTTGCTCCATACAACCCAAAAACGAAGCATCAATTCGTACCTTGTTTTAAAAAAATTAGAGAATTTTCATAAAAATGTGTTATTCGATATTCGTTTGAAGGATTTAGTTCAATCGGAGTCAAAATTAATCGAGGTTGGTCTTTGATTTTAAGTAGTAGTAATTTGTTTTTAAATTCGATTGGTAAAAGGATAGCCCCTCGAGGATTTTGCTATGGAGGAGTAAAGAAATGATGATAGTTTCTGATTGCAATGAGATTTTTATGGTGGAGAGTGAGAGAGTCGAGAGAAGATACTTTCGAGTGAAGTAAAGCTTCTAGAATAAACATAAAAAATCTTTTGCGAAATTTTTATGAGCGCTACCAATTCATAATTACAATTTTACCCTTGTATGATTGATATAATATCTGTTTTGCTAATGGTGGTCCTCTCCATCACACTTCTATAAAATAAAATACTAGATGGTTTTTGTCCGTGCTAAGAACAGACCCAACATTTGAAATATTGATATTATTTGTTTAATTTATTTTAAAAATCTTATTGTGATCTAAATAACAAAAAAATAGTTCAAATAATTATAATTTTAGAAACATATAGGTACACTATCATATTGAATAATGTTAAGTAGAAAAATTATCAAGCTTGGTGGAAACATATTGAGAATGATTAATGTCTGTATTATTATGTGGTCATACAAAGCCAATGTAACATTAAAAACATAAATTCTTTAGAAGGATATACAAGCTAAAACTTTGAAATCTTTATCAAATATAGATTCTTTTTTATGACAAGGAAAATCTGCAGTTATTATCCTTTAGGTGCGGATAGAATAAAATCCCCCGTTCCTATGCAATAGCTCGAAAACTATCAGATATAGGTTTAAAACTAACTAAAGAAGAGAATCGATACAAGTAAAAACATCAAAAATATTATTGCAGAAGTATAAAAGACAGAGCTCATGCAAATTAGGAGCTCATTTGTACTACGAATCAATTAGGAAATACATGTAGTGAATTAGATTCCACTGAAAGCTCAGTTATCCTCCTTTGAGTAATGAATAAAGCTCGCAACATTTTTCACAGTGACAATCTCATCATCTTTTTATGTCAAAACAATCAGTGGAGTGGAGAAATAATATTATTTCCACTTCAAATAAGAGGTTGACATAGAAATTGTTCCACATAGCCTGTCAAAAGACAAATGCAAGAGGCAATTCTAAAGATTCACATGCAACACATTGATCTCTGTTTTTATATATAAATATTATACAAATAATTCTACAGAAATGATATAAAAAAGAATTCACAAATAAATGCACAACCACGTGTACTATAGACATAAGCTACCAATATTATCAAGTTCAAATCTTGATTGCCACATAAAATGTACCTTTTGTGTCATTTTCGAATACTATATGTTACTATATTTTTTTATTTTACGTGATACAAGTTATTTTAAAAAATATTTATAGATGAAAGCTCATTTTAATGAGCACGCGCACACGCACGCACGCACGCACACACACACACACACACACACACACACACACACACACACACACACACACACACACACACACACACACACACACACACACCACACACACACACACACACACACACACACACACCACACACACACACACACACACACACACACACACACACACACACACACACACACACACACACACACACACACACACACACACACACACACACACACACACACACACACACACACACACACACACACACACACACACACACACACACACACACACACACACACACACACACACACACACACACACACACACACACACACACACACACACACACACACACACACACACACACATCATTTTTAATCTATGAATCCCTCGTTTTCGATTTATATGAACTTTTTTTTATTTTATTTCAAATGGAAAACTTCTGAATTTTAAATTTTTTTTTTATATAGAATATTTAAGATCACAAAATTAAAAGATATTTCGGTACACAAAATTTAATATACAGATAAATTTTATTTTAATTTTGATTGGTTCCACCTAATATTATATTTGATAAATAATTACTAAGAGCTAAGCATAAACATTATTTTATCTACATTCATATGATAAAAATATCACAAATAACTCATAAAAATGGAGAAATAACAAAAATGAGGTAATATTAATAATAATAACCAAAGATATTTCTAGAATTATTTAATTTTCTTATTATCATTCGTGGTAGATTTTTACTTGCATGAAATTACATTTTTACATTTGATCGAAATGGATGTGATGACACTCGTCTTATTCTACCAAAACAAGTCGGCCTAAAGCTCAAAACCATTAAATTGAACTGCGGAAATTTTTTAATAAGCTTAAAATTACCTCTAAAATCCGATTGTCATGTGTACAAGTCTCTAATTTATTATAACAAAAATAAAAGAAAAATACAAGTCTCTAGTGACCTTGTTTCTAGAAAAAAAATAAGGAGAAAGGAGGTCTGCTGAGATGACAAGCATCTATCTCACAAATCTCCAAGAAGTCTCGAAAAATAAGAGAATGATAAGTACCAAAAATCCAGGCTCGTAACCTACAAAAAAATTGTAGAAGCAAGAGGTGAGTATCAAACAACACGGTACTCAATAAATACAACTCTAAACACAAGCTAAGGAGATAAAATGACGAGTACTCCTTACACCCAAAATGAGCCTCCACAACTACAACCTGCATAAAATCAGTCCAACCTAACAGTTTATCATTTTTAAACACATATCTCAACAACAAACTCAATATTCATCAATTACATCCTCTAAAAAAAGGTACTCACAATATCAACAACACAAAAGATAAAGTTTATCAAATAACAATAACCAAATATCAAGTACTTTCTAATCACAAATAAAACACATAACCATAAAGAATGAAGGATGTCATGGTATGCAATGCAATATGCCACCATGAAATGATTTGCCTTGAAATATCAAGTACTCATTCAATCGTATATAGAAAAATGTGAAGTACTCATTCAACCGTATATACATGATACTCCTCAGAAATACATCGAGAGTTCATGATCCGTGAGGGACTCGCGAGATCGATATACCGACATGGACGATCTCCAGGTGTCTGTGCGGACGATCTCAAAGTATTATCATAAATCAAACAAATTCTACATGGACAATCCCCACATGCCCAAATTATAATCATAACTTCTCTATCGCACGGATGATCTCCACGTGCCCAAATAATCATAACTCGATCTAAATACGGATGATCTCCACGTGTTAGACATCTACTCATACCCAACCTCATGTCAATGCATGTACACAATATGATATGAAATAAATGGGATGATGCAACAACTCAATAAATCAAATGTCGCTATGACATATAATCACCTCAATTATCACAATTATATGGGTTCAGTAAAGATAGTCGATGACTACTCAAGGTTTGCTTGGACTCTATTTTTTGCAGCAAAGGATGAAACATATGAGAAGTTTGAAATATTTGTGAAACTAGTTCAGAAGAAACTTAATACTGAAGTCATTAACCTCTGATCAGATCATGGTTCGGAATTTGAAAACTCAAAAGTTTCTAAGTTTTTGCACCTCAAATGGGATTGATAACAATTTCTCTGCACCAAGATTTCCGCAGCTAAATGGTGTGGTTAAACGTAAGAACATTACTCTTGAAGACATTGTTAGAACCATGTTAATAGCAAGCAACCTACCACAATTTTATTGGGCAGAAAAAAGAAATTTATACATCGTATTTTTTTTTATTGTGATAAGCATATCTAGAAAAAACTCTTAAATATAAAAAAAAAAAAAAGTGAAAGGAAATCAACAATAGAAGAGCCTGTGAATAGGTCATGTTCTCTAATAATGTTGAAAACTCTGCGTAAGGAATCAACAAAAGCAACATATTTGTTTGCTTTCCTATTCAGACAAAAAAATATGTTACTTTCCTACGGAGAGCTTTTCGCATATTAAAGAACATGATCTCCTCAAAACGCTCATCTTTTATGTATTTTTTCACTTCTTTTTGCATTTGAGAATTATTTCTTATCAAGATTATCATAGTAAGATATATGATATATAAATTTTTTATTGAATGTGTGTGAATCTCAAACATGTAAATTTGAACAAAGGGTAACGAAAAAATGAGACATGCATGCAGAAGTTTTTATATATATATATATATATATATATATATATATATATATATATATATATATATATATATATATATATATATATATATTCCTTGTTGTCCACGATGCAAGGAGCCAATAACATTAATTTTTTTAATGACTGGTTATATTTTTTTTAATAATATCTAGAATAATAATATCCATATTTGAATATATTATTATTTAAAAAGTGAGTTAGAAAATTAGTTATAATAAGTTCTTTCTATTTGAAACACAACTTCAAATTATGTTTCATTTTTTCACGATCAAATAGTGTTTTCAAATAATTATTTTTTTTGAAAAAAAAATGTGAATGAATCATATTTTTATAGCCAAATAGGTAACCTAGAAGTGAAAAAATAGCACCACACTAGTAACTTTTTATTTTTTTCATGTCAACAAAAAAGAACAGACAGTTGCTACAACAAGAAAAAATATCCTTAGAGTTTTTGAGTATATCTTACCATTGAAAATTCATAGATGCTTCCAAAAATTTTGATCATTCACTTTAATTTGTCTATTATATTAAATGAAAAATTCACTTTTAACGTTTCAAGATATTTTTTCATATCTTATCCTGAACGTTAATTACTTAATTAATAATTCCTTTTTCAAAAATCTCAAATAATATAATGATTGATATAAAAAACTTATTGAATACCTGTATTATAATTAATTTAAGAAACTATTTAAATTTAAAATGGACAAACAAAAAGAAATAACGTAAGTACAAAACATAAATTGAGCAAACAAAAAAATAGAATAAGCATTAGAGAGGAGAATAAACAGGCAAAATAAGCTGACATGTTGACATTGTGTTGCCTGCTTATATATCTTTACGAGATAGATTAGTATATGTCAGTGTATGAAAGCTCAAAGGTACTCATAGATGGACCCTTAGTACATACAAGATATTTGCTGCTATTGTGGATTGTTTCTCAGTATTATATTTTAGATAAGTCCACAAATTTTGAAGAAAAAAATTGGCACAACATAAAAAAAGGCTAAAAGATGATCTCCAAAGTGAAGGTCATGTATAGAAAGACAGAAAATGCAACTGAGGGATGAAAAATTAAGCAACAAAGAGAGACTTTTATAATTGATATGAGGATTTTTTACAAGAGAAAACTTGGAACCATGATAAATAACATTCCATATATATTGATTTACATAGATTTGATTAGAAATCAAAACTAAATCAAATTTATCTAACTTAAAAGAACCTATCAAAATATAATTTAGCAAGAAAATTAATATCATAAAATATGTAAATAATTAAGTGTTGAAGTCCCCATTCATTGAATTGTTAAGATTCCAAATCTAACAATCTTTAAAAACCAACCAAATCATAATATTAGCAAGAAAATCATTATCATTAAAAATATGTAAGTAAATATTGTTACTCCCTATGATCCACATTCAGTAAATTGTTTAGGTTTCAAATCTATTTCTCTTAAAATATTACTAGAATCATATTCTTAATTAGCAAGAAAATCAATATCATAAAATATGTAAATAGATTATTAGTCCCCCTAGTCAACATTCAGTAAATTGTTGAAATTCAAATGTATCACTCTTAAAAATCTATACAATCATATTCTTAGTTAGCAAAAAAAGAAGTATCATAAAAAATGTAAATAGATTATTAGTCCCTCTAGTCAACATTAAGTAAACTATTGAGATTTTTTTTATAGTCCAAAATAAGTGAATATGTCAAAGGTTTTTTAGAATTTTTGAGACCTCTTTTCATAGTTTCCCTTCCTTCTGATGAGGTTCTTAGCTACTTAGCATTTTCTAGGACAATAATTTGATGATATTAAAAAGTATACACAGTAAAAAATAGTCTCTAATTTATATTATTAAATTATTATTTTTTCTTAAAAGGTGTGTCATTATCCATAAAATTCAAGCATATTATTAACTCAAATTTTGCTCGGTCAACCTTTAAATACCTGAAAGTGATTTTCTCATTTCTATGTACACTAGTATGTTAACGGTTCAATTCCATACTTTTTAATTTATACTATTAATCTTGATGGTTGAAATTATTTTGATTTATCATTTAATAGTAATATGACTATTTTCATTGGTTTGTCTTAATTGAATTACAAAACTTTTTAGAAAAAACATAGTATGTAATTGTCCTTCTTTGTAATTGAAAGTAAACATAATATGATATATTTTTTAAACTTAATGATAGTGCATCAAATAAATTTAGAGCTAATTCATTTGTAATTAGTTTTTCAATTATTTAGTCAAATAATTTACTAACAAGCAATTGAAAAACTTATCAGAATAAGAGGTTGTAACATTTTTTCTAATATAAAATAATGGTTGAGGTCACAAACAAAATAGTCCTTTCCATTTCATAAACACAAATCAGAACTTTAAGTGCTTATATATTCTTAGTTGCACTTCACGATTCAACAATATGTATTTAGCTATAGAAAAATTCATGTTACTTGTACGATAAATAGATCATTCTAAAATTTCTAGACACCATAGTCTTTTAATTAGCTATAGCATATTAATGCCCGCCTAGAAACAACTGTTATTTCTTTATTTATCTTACTAATTTACAGTTTTTCAAATAACTAAACAAACTCGCATATGCATAATTTCATGATGAAAAAAAATCAATTACACTTAGCAAAATTAACATAGAGAAACTGAAGCATCTCTACATAAGCTTAATACATTTTTTTAATCTTCGAATTCCTAGAGTAGTAGTTGATCTTTCGAACCATCACATAAATAGGAACAATGAGAATATAAATTTAATAATATTTGTTAAATTACCCATCTTAAAATAGTTCATACATATGGGACAATTTTTTGGAGGACATAAAAAAGTCAATTGTAAATATGATCTCCAAAGTGGAGGGCATATTTTTTAGAATAAAAGATAACAATAACTTAATTTAAAAACTAAAAGAATTTAAGAAGAATCTATTATATACTAAAGCTTATCTTCCCACTCTTTAATTTTTAATATTATTTTTTCAATAAGTAATTTTTTCTTAAACATTAACGGGAATATATGACATGTTATTAACTATACGGAAAGAAACTTCTCTACTAGAATAGAAATGTTACTTGAAGTTCATGTAGATATGTATGTTCAATTTAATTTATGTTCGCGTATGGGATATGTGTTTTTAGTACAAAAAATTCAATTACCGATGATATTTAGGAGTAAATAATATATACTTACTCATATAATAATCATCAAATTTTAGGTGAAAGAACAACTTAGTTATTATCAATGGGATTGATAGATTAAATTGTTGACGGTAGCAACAACTTAGATATTATATAGATTTGTTGTCATTCAATAAGAAAATTATACATAGTATTTATTTTACTGTTATAAGCATAGCAAGTAAGAACTCTTACAAAAGAAAAAGTGAAAGAAAGTCCACAATGAAGAGCTTGTGAATAGGTCATGTTCTCTTATATGGTAAAAATCTATGTAAGGAATAAAAAAAGCAACATATTTGTTGCTTTCTTATTTGCTTTCCTACACATAGTCTTTTGCATATTAGAGAACGTGATCTCGTTAAAACGTTCATCTTTTAAGTCTTTTTTTCACTTCTTTTTGCATTTCTGAGCGATTTCTTACCAAGATTATCATAATAAATATACAATATATAATTTTTTTTTGTTAAATGTGTATGAATATCAAACATGTAAATTTATAGAAAGGGTAACGAAAAATTAGACATGAGTGCACAAGTTTATATATATATCCCTTGTTGCCCACGGTGCAAGGACCTAATAACATTAATTTTTATAGCAATTGATTATATAATATATAATATGTAGACTAATATTCATTTCTGAATGTACTATTATTTTAAAAGTGAGTTAGTAAATAAGCTATCATAAGATTTGTTTCAATTTGAAAAACAACTTCAAATTACATTCAAATTTTCACGCTTAAAAACTAATTTTAAACTATACTGAAATTTATTTTTTTATAAAATATGAATCATATTTTTTATAGTCAAATACATAGATTAAAGAAAAAAAATGATCACCATAATAGTAACTTTTTGTTTTTCATGTCAACAAAAAAGAACACAGAGTTTCTAAACAAGAAGAAATGTCCTTTGAATTTTTAAGTATATCTTATCATTGAAAATTAGTAGAAAGATTAAAAATTCCGTTAATTCACTTTCATTTGTCCATTATATTAAAAAAAACCACATTCTGGATATCAAGAAGTTTTTTCACGTCTTACCCTCAATATTAATTACTTAATCCACAAATCATTTTCCAAAAATTTAAAATAGTGTATTGACTGATATAAAAATTGTGGTAAAACACATATATTTCTTATTAATTTAAGAAACATGTAAAATTTAAAGTCGACAAATAAAAATAAATAACATAAATGTAAAATTTAAATCGAGCCCACAAAATAACAAAATATGCATCGGAGAGGAGAATAAACCGGCAACACAAGCCAATATGTTGACATTTTATAATCTACTTATTCCACTTTACTAGATTATATATAAATATAATAAATAAGTATACCAGTGCTAAGCGCGGGCCCAACGAATTTAGCTTCCATGTATTAGTGCAATATTTATTTTTTCACCTACTAATATAGATTAAAGGAAAAAATGGCAAATATACCACAAAATTATTGTAAATTGTATGTGCATGCCTCTAGATATACTTTTAGTACATGAATGACCTTACCATAGAAATTAAAAAATGTATATACCCTTTATATTAACGGTTATACACGTGTATTAATATATAACTATTGGAATTTATATATTGCCACCAGAATAATAAGATAATAATTTGAGGGGAAGATACGCTACATTGTATGCAATGAAACATGGTAAGTCAATCTTATGCTCCATATAAGTGCATAAATTAAGTTTTCTAACTTAAGAGTGTTATTTACTGCATGAATACTATCAAGATTTTTTTGAGGATATATTAATAACAATAAAAATATCATTGTTGAGCTGAACATTAACGTGAACGGGTGACTTCACATTTCATAGTAAAAGTTTTTCTTTTATCCTGAAAAATATTTATCCAGTGGAATCTAGAAGTAACATTCAAATCAATATAAAGTATAGATCTTCCGAAAAATTGAATAAAAGTTCCAAGGAAATGTTGAAGAGATAAAATGTACTTAATAATATTGTATCTGTCTTTCAGCACATGTTGGATAAAGCTATAGATATAATCCATATTTCTGCTGCTAATTGAGCCAAAATAAAATAAAGAAAAAAAATACTCTCAATGCATACAACCATAAAGATC
Organism: Solanum peruvianum; assembly: GCA_027705065.1. Classification (NCBI taxonomy): domain Eukaryota; kingdom Viridiplantae; phylum Streptophyta; class Magnoliopsida; order Solanales; family Solanaceae; genus Solanum; species Solanum peruvianum. The sequence continues at coordinate 6,981,354 of JAKWJD010001756.1, read as the reverse complement.
ATCCTGCCTTGGATTGCTCAGCCCTAAACATTCATCTCACAACATTCAACAAACACATGATTACACAAGTTAATAAATTATACACGTTGTCTACCATGGTAAAACAAAGAAATCAAAAAGCACACATGATTTTTGGCTTTCACGTTCTTTTTATGGGTTTCATCTTTGGCATGTTAGTCTAGATAGTACTGCTCAATTGCGGACAAATTTATCAAAATTGTTTCTCAATTACAAATTAACATGAATAATCAAACAAGTCTTGATTTGCGGATAAAATAATATTTCCCACCTCCAAGTGATGAGGTTAATGATCTTTCTTTTATCTCGAGGATATTCTCTACACTATAACCAATAAAACTTTGTAATTCAAGTATATGCTCAATCTAAGTACATAAACTGAGTTTGTTAACAATGGAGTACTATTCGTTGCATAAGGATGATCAAGATATTATCTAAGAATATGTTGATAACGTTCACAACATATTCATTGAGCTGAATATTCAAGGACACAAAAAGATGAGCGGGTTACAAAATCTTAGAGTAAACTTTAGACCTCTATTTTGGAAAATACTTACTAAATGAAATGTTTCTTTGTATCGAATTGAAGAACTTGTTAGACTTTTTTGTATTTTGCTCTATCAATTGTGTCACTCTTTATTTGCAATAGCAACAAGTTTAACTTTTTCTCCAAATAAGTTATCTCAACAACTATTACCAACGTAACAACACCAGGTATACATACAAAAATTAGAGGTCCTCACGTCTGAAATAAAGTGGAACAAAAAATGCATACCCAGTAACAAAAATCTTAGAATCTTATATGTAAATCTTATGTAATAACTTCAAATTTTAAGGTCCTTATCTTGTGATCGGGATGCAGGGCCTATAATATAAGGAAAATGAAAGAATTACCACCTTTAAGTTCTCTTATACCATTATCCCCTATTATTTTTATAAATTTCTAAAATTCCTCATTTTCACACATCAGATTATTGTATCTGTGCATCAAATTAATGTATCTCGCGCATAAGATTAATGTATCTCGCATATCAAATTAGTGTATCATGTATAAAATGTACATCAGATTAGTGCATGATGTATAAAATGTATTGTATCTTACTAAATGATTAATGTATCTCGTGCATCAGATTAATGTATCAACTCTTATATTATGGTATCATTTGAGGGATTTTTGTAATTATTTACTTATAAGGGGCAAATGATAATTTTGCCTTAAAAGTATGTGATTTCTGTCCTTCGCCCATAATATAATGTGCAGCAGACACCACTATGAAAATTTCACAAGTTAAACCTATGAAGTTATTCAAAACTTATCTACTTGGAAAAAAACTGAATCAACTAACATTGCCTAAGACCATTAGTAAGTTAGTTAGTATGTTATTAGATACAGAACTGTTTAACCTTTAAACTTTTTTAAAATCAAAAGAAATTACATGCTCAAATAATTATGTCATATTGTTTATCTAGAATCAATTTCAACAGAAATATACTAGTAAGAAAATATTGTTACATAAGGTAGGGCGATAAACATTGTTACATAGGATAGGGTGATCATGATGAAAAAGTAGTTCTTCTTAAAATGCTCGTCTCTCAGTGAATTCGATTGGATAAAAATTATAACATTTCACCATTCAAAGGCTAGAAAAATAAGTAACTGAGGATGACACTATATTGCATCATCACAATAGAAACTTCTAGTATACTCATTTTGTCTTTCATGATAAAAACAAATAAAAAGGGAATAAAAAAAGCACAATGATATTAAAAAAATCAATAATTTATTTGACCCCCATATGTGTCACGACCCAAAACGAGCCGCGATTGGCACCCACATTTATCCTCCTATGTGAGCGAACCAACTAATCTGAACCCCAATCATTTACCAATATTCCAACCATAACGAACAAAATATAATGTGGAAGACTTAAAACTCATTAATATAACCAATAAATAACTTCTAAAATTTAATACTTATTATTCCCAAAATCTGGAAGTCATCACCACAAGAACATCTATCCTCAAATTACTAAATCTAAGAGTATTTAAGAAACTAAATTAAGTAAAAGGAATGGTCCATGTCCGAACTTCAAGACATCAAGACGTGAAGGAGAGAATCCAGTCTGAGCTAGGAACAATAGCTCACCCTGAAATCTAATATGCTGAAGACTGGCTAGAGTTGCGGACGAGTCGAGGTTGATGGCACGTTTACTGCATTCCATAAATAACAAAGAAAAAGAATACAAGTAGGAGTCAGTACAAGGAACACGTACTGAGTAGGTATCATCGGCTAACTCAAAATAGAAAGCAATATGTATCAAATTATAATATAAAATCAACTACATACTCAACAGGTGACAACAACAAGTACCATAACCATTGGCCACAACACCCAGTACATCTATGAGGACTCAAGCCTCCACACCATACTCATTTGAGAAATGGTTCTTTAAATTTGAGTATATTAACATAATTCAAGATTCATTCTCTTTATTCTCCGGGTGTCGGAACGTGACACTCCAATCCCCTCAAGATTCATTCTCTTTATTATCCTGGTGTCGGAACGTGACACTCCGATCCCCTCAAGATTCATTCTCTTTATTATCCTGGTGTCGGAACGTGACACTCCGATCACCTACTACTACATGTCGGAACGTGACACTCCGATCCCCTAATACTACGTGTCGGTTCGTTACACCCGATCCCCTAATTCTACGTGTCGGTTCGTGACACCCGATCCCCTAATTACTACGTGTCGGTTTGTGACACCCGATCCCCTAATTCTACGTGTTGGTTCGTGACACCCGATCCCCTAATCTCATTACTTTATTTCATCAAGCGTTCCTTTATGTCAAGGCATCATCATTAATAGAGAGATTTTAAGGTTTAAGATTTCCACCGTATCATTATCATTATAATCCATCACCATTTACATAATAACAACATGCCACAACACAATTAAGCATATAGAAGACTTTACAATACCACCCAATACATATCAATCGCTATTTAGAGTTTACTAGGAATAACATAAACCATAACCTACCTCCACCGAAGAATCGTGATCAAGCAAGCTACTTCTGAATGCCTTTGCTTTCCTCTTCGTTTCTCCCTCTCTCGCTCGTTTGTTCCCCTCTCTCTGTTCTTTCTATTTTTCCTTATTCAAACTCCTCTTCTTTTACCCTAATTATCATATAATTAAGTATAAAAGATGATAAAAGTAACCCACTATATATTTCAAGGTTATCTCATTTAACCTCCAAGTTAAATTATTAATATTAACCCACTTACTTTATAATTATAATCATGAATAGTCCAATACACCCCTTTTAAAACTTTAGCAGAAATCTTACCCAGGTGGAATTACGCACCCTGTGACGGTCCGTCCTGCAGGTCCGTCACAAAGTTCAGAGAGTTAATTTCTGTGGAAAGGTTTGTGACGGTCCCTCGTGTCTACGACGGTCCGTCCTGCAGTTCCGTCGCGAAGTTCAGAGAGTCGATCTCAGTATCAAATTTTTTAGAATTGAAGTGTTTTGGAACGAAACCCCCTCGACGGTCCGTCATGCCCATGACGGTCCGTCGCTGGATCCGTCGACCCAGTCAGTTTTTATCAAAAATAATTCTGCTGCTCGAAACGACTAAACATGTCATTACAATATGACTACCTATGAAATCTAATTACTAAACTTCATAACTATTCTAAAACTAAAAACCAAAATAATTGAAAGAACACAAATACATTACTGACCCTTCATAATTTTATTCACATTACCTCCTTCCTTTATTGTCACGATTTCCTTTTAGTATCACAAATTGCTATCAAAATAACACAAAACAGTTCATGGAAATAAGCACGTGCAAAATCACTTTAAGAAGGAGCAAAAAGCTCAATAAGTTCTATAACTGTATCTTTTTTATTGAGATCAGCGTTTATGGATGAATAAAAAGAAAAATCCTTATAACATTTCTTCATTGAGATCTCTAAAACATCACCATCTTATAAATAATGGCATTTGCATAAATTTAAGAAACTTTGCACCATATATTCAAATTAAAACATGCATAAACAAAATCAGTTAATAGAAAAGCTAAATGCACAAGTAATTCTAGAACAACTATTAGAAAATTATATACCTTTTATGCAACCAAACAAATTAAATAGTTTGGAATTTGAAAAAATTTCTTAACCCAAATTCCTAAATCATAAAAACTCACCTATTAGTCACAAATATATACATCAAGCTAGAGCAAACTCAAAAGCAAAATTGATATTTTGTTAAAAGAATAATAGAAAAAGAGGTAAGAAGGCGAGAGAGCAAGAGGAAGCTGGTATGCTTTGTGGAAATACAAATATGAATGAAGAACAGAAGTGCATGATTGTTATGGTCCATATTGACATGGAAAAGTACAGATCGGAAGGAAAAGAGAATTAATATTCGTATTTGCACTGGGAATTCCTCACAGGAGGTTAAAGAGCTTCCTTATTAATAAACAAATTGAATCTTTAAAGCCAAACACATTATGTTCAACACATAGTTGCAGACCCACATAATAATGAACCAGTAAAATATAAAAAGGCATATGCATCAAGTAATAAGAAAAAATATACAGACCCAAAAAAATGAACCAGTAAAATATGAAAAGGCATATGCATCAAGTAATTAGAAAAAGCATACGCATACGTTAAGCAAAAAGGCATAATAGAAAGTAGAAGAACAAAATAGAAGTGGAGTCTAAGGAAGCTATAGGTGTAAAACACGTAGAGTTCACCATTAAGACAATAAATTTAGTTATTTACGAAAAGGTTTAGAAAATTGACTATTTAAGACAAGAAAAAAATTTAAAACATGTGGAAATGAAATAAAATACCTGAAAAATAGCAAATGTTATTATCAACAAGAGAAGTGGTAACATTCACCAATAAGGTGATAACATCATGCCAAGTTTATGGTACAATTTAAATGTTGAGGGAATTTTAAAACATTACTCAAAATACAAATTTTAATTGACATTTTAAAATGCGTATGATATTTTCTAGCAAAGATACTTTATTCAAAAACCTGGTGAACGTCAAGAATCTTTTAAAAGAAAATCCACATATGCATACACCATTAAATCATGCAAAAAATCAAAAATAAAATTAGAAGAATGAACATACCAATTAAGTGTCAAGCAACTGGATATGATGGAACAAATGATTTTGCCCTTAAGTCTTTTACTCTTTCTTTACGTTGTGGTTTGGAAGAAAAATATTGTAAGGAAGGTTCAGTACTTTCAAAATACCATAAAGCAAGATAATAGCATAAGATAATATAAATAGAACATTTAAAATTCACATAGTGAATTTGGCAATCACCAGAGACTAACAAGTCTAACTATTATTGCTTTCAACTTACTCCCTACTTACTTCCTACAAGGCATAAAATATATCAAAACTCAAGGACTTATTTTACCTTTTAGATAAGTAGAAGGTCACAGTTGACCTGGAGATATTGAGATACATGTTATCCATCATTATTGAATCTATAAGATGACTACTTCTCATAAGGTTTATATTTCAAATATAAGGGAGAAGAAGAATCTTTTAATGGAAAAAGAAGAACCTATGAAAAAATCATTTATTTTTAACGAATTAATGTTTCATTCAACTATGTCCACTTGAACGAAAGGTAAATCCACCTAAGTAGTTCCTGAAATCAAAAAAATGTAGGAAGAAATAAGGATCCTCCAAGAAGAATGATTCATGTCTTCTTCCATTGAGACTAACATATAAATTCTACGTATTTAAAGTGAAAAGTTAACATTAACTCCAGAAATACATAAACCAGGTAGGATGACATTGTTGTGATTCTAGGTTGCTATTACCAGAAAAATGAAGCATAAAGTGATCACAATAAGACTCGTCATAGACCTATACATCTTAACATCATAATCAAAAGATGAGAATTAGGTATGTTTTAGTAGTATTACTAATTCTAAAATGCTATCTAACAACATATTTAAAAGGAGGAAAAGCTATATCTCTAATAGGTAACGTATAATTTTGCATGTTATCTGTCCACTGAACTAAAGTTGTTTGTATATATCACATTACTATAAACATATTATTTTCTACAAGGAGAACCACACCCGATAGAGTGCAATGGAGTATGATACACTCAAACTATACTTCCCTACAGAAGTATAAGCGGTCTTATCAAGTAAGAACCCAAATGTTAGGTTGGGGTCAATCCCACGAGGAAAATGATTTAGATTTAACTTTAATCTACATTATTTCTATTTAGTCAAGTCCTTTCTGAAAGCAAACAATTAAAGGGGGATTTTGTGCAACAAAAGTAATTAATTAAGTCTAAGTAAACAAGTACCTAGTTCAAATATTTGATGTTTATCAAGTGATGAGAGAAACTAGGGTGTGAGTGTTCCCCATAGATTCATAACGCACTAACCCTAACTATAACAACTCTTTCCTAGTATCTTGCATGTAAAGTGCTAAGTTATGCATCCGTATTTCCTTGGTCCGCCAACTAGTGAATTTCTCTCCGCACCTTGGTCCGGCTACGTGTGTGTACTTTACTAAACCTTAAATTTTACCTCACATTAAGGATCATATTCGATGTATAACGTAGTTATTACTTTGCACCAATCGACACTAGCCTATTAGATAGTGTATACTAAATCTATGTTGATAATTCTTTTCTTATTATCTACCTCCTTGGTCCGGCAAGTAGCAACAAGGAGAGTTTTACATTGGCCACCGTTAAAAAGACTTTTAAACGAAAGAATTATCAATACATGCAAGACACTATTCTACAATTGTTATTTTAGCTAGTACTACTGTGTTAGTTACCCATGGTCCCACAACCCTAGTTGTGAATTTAGTTACCCATGTTAAGCACTACAAAATTCATATTGATTAGACAAGAATTCATGTACTTACTTTAACAATTTTGAAGAAAATCCAGAAAATCACTTGAATTAAACAAAATATTGTAAGAATCGATTCCGGAAAAGTGAAGTACTTTTCAAAATCCAAAGTTCAACAAACAACTATACAGATCTTAAAATTAACCAGAGTCTAACCCTAAAAAACGAGGTGTTTAATCCTATTTATAATAAAAGAGTCCTAAAAATAAAGGAAAACCTAAATGAGGAAAACTTCTGTCAAAAACAAGTTTCGAGTCGACGACCTCACCGATGGAGCGTCGACGGAACGACGGACCGTCAACGCCTCCAACGGTCCGTACTTTAACTCTTTTTCAAATGCTATCTTCTCCATCATTCTATTACCATCGATGGACCTAAACGATAGTCCATCAATGGACCAACGGTCCGTCGATGACCTTCGTTGCTCCATACTTAAAATCTTTTCAAAATCAAGTACCGGGGCTACATTTTGTTAACACCAATGGTTTTCCAGGGCAGTCCATCGATGAGACAATAGACCGTCATCCCTTTCGTAGCCCCACACTTAGTCAGAAGTCCCCGATCTTTTCTTAGAAGCATAAATCTTCAAACGATGGATGCTACCTGCAGACCATTGATGTGTCGACAGACCGTCGATGGTCCATAGGTCATCATTTCTGCAAATTTTAGCACAGTCTTCAGCGTTTTCATTCTGGACAGTTTTCCTGCAAACATAGAGAAAAATACATTCAAACTACTTCATAGAGGCCTTAGACATACGCGAAACTTAAGAAAAAAGCATTGAAAGTACCGTGAAACCACGGTACATCAGAGAATTATTCATATGAGATCAAAGAAAAGAATGTGATATACACTTTATAACAAAATTTATTACTACTCTCAATATTTTCAATTATAAAAGAGAGGAACAACATAATGCACAAAGACAATATTAACAATGAGAGCCATAAAAATCAAATAATCAGCAAGAGATTGAGATATAAGAAATTAATTTCAACAGCACCAGTTGTAAATATGAAGAATCTTAAACAAATGTTGAGAAATTTACCGCTATTTAGGATAAAAATATCAAAAAGAGTTCAAGACTTTACATATTTTAAAAATGTTGCGGAGACACTTCTTGTGCCTTCTCATTCTTTAACATCCCTTTCCAACTTTGCTAGTTTATTTATAAGCTATTTCCCTTCGTAAAGCAATAGTGTCTTGTTTATACACAATGAATATGACACATAACGGATTTGGGAAATTCAAAATCGAAAGTATTTCTTGATCTACCATTTCAAATGTGTTTATCGATACATTACCTGATTTAATAGTAGGCCGGCGTTTAGATATACCTTCAAAAATCAAGTAAACAACAATTGTCAACTAAAGAAATCTAAAACATATGTTGCACGAACTCTTAAAAAATGTCAGCATGTGCGTGTTGGATTCTCCAAAAGTAGTTTATTTTTAGAGAATTTGAGACGGGTACAGAAAGTAAGTGAAAAGTCTGTGAAACTTAGTCTAAAAATGAGGGGTGTAAAAATAGAAATTAGAGTACTATAAATTTAACGATACATAAGTTTAATCTAGGAGAAGTTTGCATTGATTGACAAGTTGCAAAGGAGAAGTTCAAGGACGCTAGTACTGTTGGGTATGTAGCAAGAATTGATGGGAAATAGAGGGAAGGAGAGGAATTTGAAAGGTTTAAAACTTGAAAGGTTGGGAACTTGAAAAGTCCTCTAATGCTTTATTGAAAAAGGCAATAGTCCCTCATCGGTAATGGAAAGGAAAATAGGAGAGTTTAAATAAATAAACACTCCTATTAATTGTTAAAAGGGTTGGAAAGAGGGACCCCCCTCGCGCCGTCGTCGTCGTCGCTCGCTTCGGCTTCGGCTTCGGCTTCGGCTTTGGCTTTGGATTTGGATTGGATTTGGCAAATGATCGATCGAGAGATAATTTTTTGGACAAAATTTATTTTAATTATTTATTAATTAATTTAAATGGCCAAAAATTATTTCAATAAATTAGTTGATAACCGAAATGTTTTCAACTTTTTAGTTAAAACCCGACCCGACTCGGATCCGCGAGTGACCCGTTTTAAATTCTGTTATATTTAAAATTTCCCGCCATGACTGTTCTGAAAGGTTGCAACTTTCAGGAACAGTCAATACCATTTGAAAGTTTGCAACCTTTCATTAATGGTCGTGTTAATTCTGAAAGGGTTGCAACCTTTCAGAATATATTCTTGCCTATAAATACCATTCAGTCTTCAGAATATTTTCTACGAATTTTCTGATCTTCCTTCTTCTTAAAAAACCACATTTTCTTCGTGTACTTTCCTGCTGTGGATTGATTCGCTGACAGTAGAGTTTTTGGTATCTATACTCTACTGATTAAAATCATTTTACCCTGGGAGGTTATATTCCAAATCAAACCTCGGATACTAGAGGGGAATAATTTCCTTAAGGGGACACTGTGAATTCAGTGGACTTGATTTTCTTCCGAAAATTTCAATAACAGTATTCCAGATTCTGGTACGTTTTTTACAGATTAAATTATTTTATCTCTGTTCATCTTATTTACTGGTAATAAAAAATTCTCAGATACTTCGTGTTTCTGTATGATTTATTAGAACCAGTAATTTCTGATTTTATAACACAGATTGGCAACAATCTTAAGGAAATTTATTAAATCTGTGTTTCTGGTGGAGACAAAAATCTTTGTGATTTTATACTCCTTTAAGTCTGCAATTATAATTTTATTGCTTACTTATATTGTATCAGTTTTGTTTATCAGAAATGGAAAACACTGGTGTGACAGTGGCTGTTGCTGCACCAACCCGACCTCTTGTATCACAAGCAGAGAAACCGGGTAAATTCACAGGTGTGAATTTCAAAGGATGGCAGCAACGAGTATTTTTCTGGCTTACCACTCTTGGTCTGCAGAAATTTACAAATGAAGATACTCCAGTCCCTGCTGATGATATGCCAGACAGGGAAAAGTTTATGATTGTAGAAGCATGGAAACAGTCAGACTTCCTATGTAAAGGTTACATTTTGAGTGCTTTAGAGGATGACTTATATAATGTCTATAGTGCAATAACAACTTCAAAAGAGTTGTGGAATGCACTTGAGAAGAAATATAAGACAGAAGATGCATGCTTGAAAAAGTTTGTGGTCGCAAAGTTTTTAGACTATAAAATGGCAGATAGTAAAACTGTTGGATCACAAGTGCAGGAACTTCAACTTATTCTCCATGATCTGATTGCTGAAGATATGGTAGTAAATGAAGCTTTTCAAGTGGCTGCAATGATCGAGAAGTTGCCTCCTTCGTGGAATGATTTCAAGAATTATCTAAAGCACAAGCGTAAAGAAATGAAGCTTGAAGATCTTGTGATTCGTCTCAAGATTGAGGAAGATAACAGAAATGCCGAAAAGAAGTCGCGTAAGAGTTCAACAATCATTGGAGTTAATATTGTTGAAGAAGCTCCTACCAAAGACAAAAAGAGAAAGAAGTCCAACGGGCAGAAGTCAGAACAGGCCAAGAAGAAATTCAAAGGCAACTGTTATAATTGTGGCAAGGCTGGTCATAGATCTTCTGATTGTCATGCTCCAAGAAAGGACAAAAACAAAGGCAAAGGCAAAAGTCAAGCAAACATCGTGGAAAAGATGGAAGATGCAGATGACTTGTGTGCAATGATATCAGAATGTAACTTAGTTGGAAATCCCAAGGAGTGGTTTCTCGACTCAGGTGCTACTAGACATATTTGCTCTGCAAAAGAAGCCTTTGCAACATACACTCCTGCTGAGTACGATGAAGATTTATTCATGGGAAACACAGCAACAGCAAGGATTGCAGGAACTGGCAAAGTAATGTTAAAAATGACATCCGGCAAAGTGTTAACTTTAAACAATGTTCTGCATGTCCCTACTATTAGGAAGAATTTAGTTTCTGCTGCACTACTCGTTAAGAACGGGTTTAAGTGTGTCCTAGTTAGTGATAAAGCTGTAATAAGTAAGAATGAAATGTACATAGGAAAGGGCTATCTCAATGAGGGTCTTTTCAAACTAAATGTAATGGTTATTGACAGTATCAATAAAAATTCTGCTTCTGTTTACTTATTGGAGTTAAATGATTTATGGCATGCCCGTTTGGGACATGTTAATTACAAAGCCTTGCGAAAATTGGTTAGTTTAGAAGTATTGCCTGATTTTAAATGCGATAAGTCGAAATGTGAAATTTGTGTGGAAAGTAAGTTTGTTAAACATCCTTACAAGTCTGTTGAAAGAAATTCTAAAACTTTAGACTTAATTCAAACAGATATATGCGATATGAAGTCAACACCATCTCGTGGTGGAAAAAAGTATTTTATAACTTTTATTGATGACTGCACTCGATTTTGTTATATATACTTGCTTAATAGTAAGGATGAAGCAATTGATGCATTTAAGCAATACAAAAATGAAGTGGAAAACCAATTGAATCTAAAGATAAAAATGATTCGGAGTGATAGGGGTGGAGAATATGAATCTCCTTTTGCAGAAATATGTTTGGAATATGGTATTATTCATCAAACTACTGCACCTTATACACCACAGTCAAATGGTTTGGCAGAACGGAAGAACAGAATATTAAAGGAAATGATGAATGCCTTAATGATCAATTCTGGTTCACCGCGAAATCTTTGGGGGGAAGCCATTCTTACAGCTAATAAAATACTCAATAGAGTACCCCATCGAAAAACACAATCAATTCCATATGAGTTGTGGAAAGGCAGAAAACCCAACTTGAAATATTTTAAAGTGTGGGGGTGTTTAGCCAAGGTAGAGGTTCCTTTACCTAAGAGGGTTAAAATTGGACCCAAAACAATAGATTGTGTCTTTATTGGATATGCTGTGAATAGTAAAGCCTGTCGATTTTTGGTTCACAAATCTGATAATCCTGAGATTCATGTTAATACGATAATTGAATCAGATAATGCAGAATTTTTTGAAAACATTTATCCGTATAAAACTGAAAGTGAGTCAACAAGTGAAAGATCTAAACGACCACGAGAAGAATCAATGGAAAATATTCTAACTAGTGAGGAACCTAGGCGAAGTACTCGACAACGGAAATCTGTTTCTTTCGGACCAGATTTTGTAGCACTATTGCTTGAAAATGAGCCTCAAACATTTAAAGCAGCTATGTCTTCGTCAGAGTCAACTTATTGGAAAGAAGCAGTCAATAGTGAGATTGAATCAATTTTAAGCAATCACACTTGGGAATTGACTGATCTTCCTCCAGGAAATAAACCTTTAGGATCAAAATGGATCTTTAAAAGGAAAATGAAACCTGATGGGACTATTGACAAATACAAGGCTAGACTGGTAGTCAAAGGGTATAGACAAAAGGAAGGTCTGGACTACTTTGACACATATTCTCCAGTAACAAGGATAACATCAATTAGGATGTTAATAGCACTTGCAGCAGTCCATGATCTTAAAATCCACCAAATGGATGTAAAGACAGCCTTCTTAAATGGAGAGTTAGAGGAAGAAATTTACATGGAACAACCTGAAGGGTTTATAGTTCCTGGTAAAGAAAAGAAAGTGTGCAGACTTGTGAAGTCACTTTATGGACTCAAGCAAGCACCCAAACAATGGCATGCTAAATTTGATCAAGTAATGTTGACAAATGGATTCAAGATTAACGAATGTGATAAATGTGTTTACATCAAAATGTTATGAATCATGAAGTCATTATTTGTTTGTATGTTGATGACATGTTAATAATGAGTAAAGAAATTGATGATATAAATTCTATTAAGCGCATGTTGTCCAACAAGTTCGATATGAAAGACTTAGGAGTTGCTGATTTGATCTTAGGGGTCAGGATTATCAAAACTCCCCAGGGACTAGCATTATCACAATCTCATTATATTGAAAAAGTATTGGATAAGTTCAAATACTTGAATTTCAATGTAGTCAAAACTCCAATTGATTTAAGTTGTACATTTAAAAAGAATGAAGGTCAAAGTGACTCTCAATTGGAATATGCCAGAGTGTTGGGAAGTTTGATGTATATTATGAATTGCACACGACCAGATATAGCATGTGCTATTAGTAAACTGAGTCGGTACACTAGTAATCCGAATCAAACTCACTGGATGGCTATGAAACGTGTGTTGGGTTATCTAAAATGGACACAACATTATGCTTTGCATTATAATAAATATCCTGCTGTGATTGAAGGATATAGTGATGCAAATTGGATCACCGGGTCAAATGATGTAAAATCCACGAGTGGTTATGTATTCATACTTGGTGGAGGAGCTGTCTCTTGGAAATCTTCCAAACAGACATGTATTGCTCGCTCCACAATGGAATCTGAATTCATTGCTTTGGATAAGGCTGGTGAAGAAGCAGAATGGCTCCGGAATTTCCTAGAGGATATTCCATTCTGGCCCAAACCTATCGGACCAATTTGCATACATTGCGATAGTCAAGCAGCAATAGGTAGGGCAGGGAGCGTTATGTACAACGGGAAGTCTCGTCATATACGACGTAGACATAACACCATAAGACAACTGCTCTCTAGTGGAATTATCACAATTGACTATGTAAAGTCAAGCGATAATGTGTCAGATCCACTAACGAAAGGCCTAGTGAGAGAGGCAGTTGAAAGATCATCTAAGGGAATGGGTTTACGGCTTAGGACAAGTCAGCATGACGGTAACTCTATCTAGCAGACTGGAGATCCCAAGAGCTAGATTCAAGGAGAAAAACAAAGTTGTGGCTGACGGTTCGACATTGTCAAATAACTCAATCCATTCTCATGATGAAGACAATGTTCAAGAAAAGGTTAAGACTTTAAGGCTTGTTAATGAGGTAATAAAGCTTAAAGTTTTTAATGATTTGCTAAGTTTGGTAGATTTGACCAAATAGTGTATCTACGAGATGACACGGTTAGAAATCACCTATGTGAGTGTGAAGTGGAACCCGCTTCAAAGAGAATTTATGTCAAAAGCCTATTCTCTATACACTCATGAAACCAGGAGGTGTTCATGGCTGAAACGAACACAACCGTAAGAATCATAAACAGTAAAGGGTTAATTGTGTGACATATGGTTGTCTAGGTATACACCAAAGTTCGACGGTTCAAAGATATCACATCTACCGATTGACCGAGTATATCCGACATATGTTCACTACGGAAAGTCCAAGGGGAAACCTACTTATCCAGATGCAATTAATCCTTGCTTGTAAAGTACACAATTGTCCGTGCATTCCTATGTTATAACTATTCCCCATCAATGTGGGGGATTGTTGGGTATGTAGCAAGAATTGATGGGAAATAGAGGGAAGGAGAGGAATTTGAAAGGTTTAAAACTTGAAAGGTTGGGAACTTGAAAAGTCCTCTAATGCTTTATTGAAAAAGGCAATAGTCCCTCATCGATAATGGAAAGGAAAATAGGAGAGTTTAAATAAATAAACACTCCTATTAATTGTTAAAAGGGTTGGAAAGAGGGACCCCCCTCGCGCCGTCGTCGTCGTCGCTCGCTTCGGCTTCGGCTTCGGCTTCGGCTTCGGCTTTGGCTTTGGCTTTGGCTTTGGATTTGGATTTGGCAAATGATCGATCGAGAGATAATTTTTTGGACAAAATTTATTTTAATTATTTATTAATTAATTTAAATGGCCAAAAATTATTTCAATAAATTAGTTGATAACCGAAATGTTTTCAACTTTTTAGTTAAAACCCGACCCGACTCGGATCCGCGAGTGACCCGTTTTAAATTCTGTTATATTTAAAATTTCCCGCCATGACTGTTCTGAAAGGTTGCAACTTTCAGGAACAGTCAATACCATTTGAAAGTTTGCAACCTTTCATTAATGGTCGTGTTAATTCTGAAAGGGTTGCAACCTTTCAGAATATATTCTTGCCTATAAATACCATTCAGTCTTCAGAATATTTTCTACGAATTTTCTGATCTTCCTTCTTCTTAAAAAACCACATTTTCTTCGTGTACTTTCCTGCTGTGGATTGATTCGCTGACAGTAGAGTTTTTGGTATCTATACTCTACTGATTAAAATCATTTTACCCTGGGAGGTTATATTCCAAATCAAACCTCGGATACTAGAGGGGAATAATTTCCTTAAGGGGACACTGTGAATTCAGTGGACTTGATTTTCTTCCGAAAATTTCAATAACAGTATTCCAGATTCTGGTACGTTTTTTTACAGATTAAATTATTTTATCTCTGTTCATCTTATTTACTGGTAATAAAAAATTCTCAGATACTTCGTGTTTCTGTATGATTTATTAGAACCAGTAATTTCTGATTTTATAACACAGATTGGCAACAATCTTAAGGAAATTTATTAAATCTGTGTTTCTGGTGGAGACAAAAATCTTTGTGATTTTATACTCCTTTAAGTCTGCAATTATAATTTTATTGCTTACTTATATTGTATCAGTTTTGTTTATCAGAAATGGAAAACACTGGTGTGACAGTGGCTGTTGCTGCACCAACCCGACCTCTTGTATCACAAGCAGAGAAACCGGGTAAATTCACAGGTGTGAATTTCAAAGGATGGCAGCAACGAGTATTTTTCTGGCTTACCACTCTTGGTCTGCAGAAATTTACAAATGAAGATACTCCAGTCCCTGCTGATGATATGCCAGACAGGGAAAAGTTTATGATTGTAGAAGCATGGAAACAGTCAGACTTCCTATGTAAAGGTTACATTTTGAGTGCTTTAGAGGATGACTTATATAATGTCTATAGTGCAATAACAACTTCAAAAGAGTTGTGGAATGCACTTGAGAAGAAATATAAGACAGAAGATGCATGCTTGAAAAAGTTTGTGGTCGCAAAGTTTTTAGACTATAAAATGGCAGATAGTAAAACTGTTGGATCACAAGTGCAGGAACTTCAACTTATTCTCCATGATCTGATTGCTGAAGATATGGTAGTAAATGAAGCTTTTCAAGTGGCTGCAATGATCGAGAAGTTGCCTCCTTCGTGGAATGATTTCAAGAATTATCTAAAGCACAAGCGTAAAGAAATGAAGCTTGAAGATCTTGTGATTCGTCTCAAGATTGAGGAAGATAACAGAAATGCCGAAAAGAAGTCGCGTAAGAGTTCAACAATCATTGGAGTTAATATTGTTGAAGAAGCTCCTACCAAAGACAAAAAGAGAAAGAAGTCCAACGGGCAGAAGTCAGAACAGGCCAAGAAGAAATTCAAAGGCAACTGTTATAATTGTGGCAAGGCTGGTCATAGATCTTCTGATTGTCATGCTCCAAGAAAGGACAAAAACAAAGGCAAAGGCAAAAGTCAAGCAAACATCGTGGAAAAGATGGAAGATGCAGATGACTTGTGTGCAATGATATCAGAATGTAACTTAGTTGGAAATCCCAAGGAGTGGTTTCTCGACTCAGGTGCTACTAGACATATTTGCTCTGCAAAAGAAGCCTTTGCAACATACACTCCTGCTGAGTACGATGAAGATTTATTCATGGGAAACACAGCAACAGCAAGGATTGCAGGAACTGGCAAAGTAATGTTAAAAATGACATCCGGCAAAGTGTTAACTTTAAACAATGTTCTGCATGTCCCTACTATTAGGAAGAATTTAGTTTCTGCTGCACTACTCGTTAAGAACGGGTTTAAGTGTGTCCTAGTTAGTGATAAAGCTGTAATAAGTAAGAATGAAATGTACATAGGAAAGGGCTATCTCAATGAGGGTCTTTTCAAACTAAATGTAATGGTTATTGACAGTATCAATAAAAATTCTGCTTCTGTTTACTTATTGGAGTTAAATGATTTATGGCATGCCCGTTTGGGACATGTTAATTACAAAGCCTTGCGAAAATTGGTTAGTTTAGAAGTATTGCCTGATTTTAAATGCGATAAGTCGAAATGTGAAATTTGTGTGGAAAGTAAGTTTGTTAAACATCCTTACAAGTCTGTTGAAAGAAATTCTAAAACTTTAGACTTAATTCAAACAGATATATGCGATATGAAGTCAACACCATCTCGTGGTGGAAAAAAGTATTTTATAACTTTTATTGATGACTGCACTCGATTTTGTTATATATACTTGCTTAATAGTAAGGATGAAGCAATTGATGCATTTAAGCAATACAAAAATGAAGTGGAAAACCAATTGAATCTAAAGATAAAAATGATTCGGAGTGATAGGGGTGGAGAATATGAATCTCCTTTTGCAGAAATATGTTTGGAATATGGTATTATTCATCAAACTACTGCACCTTATACACCACAGTCAAATGGTTTGGCAGAACGGAAGAACAGAATATTAAAGGAAATGATGAATGCCTTAATGATCAATTCTGGTTCACCGCGAAATCTTTGGGGGGAAGCCATTCTTACAGCTAATAAAATACTCAATAGAGTACCCCATCGAAAAACACAATCAATTCCATATGAGTTGTGGAAAGGCAGAAAACCCAACTTGAAATATTTTAAAGTGTGGGGGTGTTTAGCCAAGGTAGAGGTTCCTTTACCTAAGAGGGTTAAAATTGGACCCAAAACAATAGATTGTGTCTTTATTGGATATGCTGTGAATAGTAAAGCCTGTCGATTTTGGTTCACAAATCTGATAATCCTGAGATTCATGTTAATACGATAATTGAATCAGATAATGCAGAATTTTTTGAAAACATTTATCCGTATAAAACTGAAAGTGAGTCAACAAGTGAAAGATCTAAACGACCACGAGAAGAATCAATGGAAAATATTCTAACTAGTGAGGAACCTAGGCGAAGTACTCGACAACGGAAATCTGTTTCTTTCGGACCAGATTTTGTAGCACTATTGCTTGAAAATGAGCCTCAAACATTTAAAGCAGCTATGTCTTCGTCAGAGTCAACTTATTGGAAAGAAGCAGTCAATAGTGAGATTGAATCAATTTTAAGCAATCACACTTGGGAATTGACTGATCTTCCTCCAGGAAATAAACCTTTAGGATCAAAATGGATCTTTAAAAGGAAAATGAAACCTGATGGGACTATTGACAAATACAAGGCTAGACTGGTAGTCAAAGGGTATAGACAAAAGGAAGGTCTGGACTACTTTGACACATATTCTCCAGTAACAAGGATAACATCAATTAGGATGTTAATAGCACTTGCAGCAGTCCATGATCTTAAAATCCACCAAATGGATGTAAAGACAGCCTTCTTAAATGGAGAGTTAGAGGAAGAAATTTACATGGAACAACCTGAAGGGTTTATAGTTCCTGGTAAAGAAAAGAAAGTGTGCAGACTTGTGAAGTCACTTTATGGACTCAAGCAAGCACCCAAACAATGGCATGCTAAATTTGATCAAGTAATGTTGACAAATGGATTCAAGATTAACGAATGTGATAAATGTGTTTACATCAAAAATGTTATGAATCATGAAGTCATTATTTGTTTGTATGTTGATGACATGTTAATAATGAGTAAAGAAATTGATGATATAAATTCTATTAAGCGCATGTTGTCCAACAAGTTCGATATGAAAGACTTAGGAGTTGCTGATTTGATCTTAGGGGTCAGGATTATCAAAACTCCCCAGGGACTAGCATTATCACAATCTCATTATATTGAAAAAGTATTGGATAAGTTCAAATACTTGAATTTCAATGTAGTCAAAACTCCAATTGATTTAAGTTGTACATTTAAAAAGAATGAAGGTCAAAGTGACTCTCAATTGGAATATGCCAGAGTGTTGGGAAGTTTGATGTATATTATGAATTGCACACGACCAGATATAGCATGTGCTATTAGTAAACTGAGTCGGTACACTAGTAATCCGAATCAAACTCACTGGATGGCTATGAAACGTGTGTTGGGTTATCTAAAATGGACACAACATTATGCTTTGCATTATAATAAATATCCTGCTGTGATTGAAGGATATAGTGATGCAAATTGGATCACCGGGTCAAATGATGTAAAATCCACGAGTGGTTATGTATTCATACTTGGTGGAGGAGCTGTCTCTTGGAAATCTTCCAAACAGACATGTATTGCTCGCTCCACAATGGAATCTGAATTCATTGCTTTGGATAAGGCTGGTGAAGAAGCAGAATGGCTCCGGAATTTCGTAGAGGATATTCCATTCTGGCCCAAACCTATCGGACCAATTTGCATACATTGCGATAGTCAAGCAGCAATAGGTAGGGCAGGGAGCGTTATGTACAACGGGAAGTCTCGTCATATACGACGTAGACATAACACCATAAGACAACTGCTCTCTAGTGGAATTATCACAATTGACTATGTAAAGTCAAGCGATAATGTGTCAGATCCACTAACGAAAGGCCTAGTGAGAGAGGCAGTTGAAAGATCATCTAAGGGAATGGGTTTACGGCTTAGGACAAGTCAGCATGACGGTAACTCTATCTAGCAGACTGGAGATCCCAAGAGCTAGATTCAAGGAGAAAAACAAAGTTGTGGCTGACGGTTCGACATTGTCAAATAACTCAATCCATTCTCATGATGAAGACAATGTTCAAGAAAAGGTTAAGACTTTAAGGCTTGTTAATGAGGTAATAAAGCTTAAAGTTTTTAATGATTTGCTAAGTTTGGTAGATTTGACCAAATAGTGTATCTACGAGATGACACGGTTAGAAATCACCTATGTGAGTGTGAAGTGGAACCCGCTTCAAAGAGAATTTATGTCAAAAGCCTATTCTCTATACACTCATGAAACCAGGAGGTGTTCATGGCTGAAACGAACACAACCGTAAGAATCATAAACAGTAAAGGGTTAATTGTGTGACATATGGTTGTCTAGGTATACACCAAAGTTCGACGGTTCAAAGATATCACATCTACCGATTGACCGAGTATATCCGACATATGTTCACTACGGAAAGTCCAAGGGGAAACCTACTTATCCAGATGCAATTAATCCTTGCTTGTAAAGTACACAATTGTCCGTGCATTCCTATGTTATAACTATTCCCCATCAATGTGGGGGATTGTTGGGTATGTAGCAAGAATTGATGGGAAATAGAGGGAAGGAGAGGAATTTGAAAGGTTTAAAACTTGAAAGGTTGGGAACTTGAAAAGTCCTCTAATGCTTTATTGAAAAAGGCAATAGTCCCTCATCGGTAATGGAAAGGAAAATAGGAGAGTTTAAATAAATAAACACTCCTATTAATTGTTAAAAGGGTTGGAAAGAGGGACCCCCCTCGCGCCGTCGTCGTCGTCGCTCGCTTCGGCTTCGGCTTCGGCTTCGGCTTTGGCTTTGGCTTTGGATTTGGATTTGGCAAATGATCGATCGAGAGATAATTTTTTGGACAAAATTTATTTTAATTATTTATTAATTAATTTAAATGGCCAAAAATTATTTCAATAAATTAGTTGATAACCGAAATGTTTTCAACTTTTTAGTTAAAACCCGACCCGACTCGGATCCGCGAGTGACCCGTTTTAAATTCTGTTATATTTAAAATTTCCCGCCATGACTGTTCTGAAAGGTTGCAACTTTCAGGAACAGTCAATACCATTTGAAAGTTTGCAACCTTTCATTAATGGTCGTGTTAATTCTGAAAGGGTTGCAACCTTTCAGAATATATTCTTGCCTATAAATACCATTCAGTCTTCAGAATATTTTCTACGAATTTTCTGATCTTCCTTCTTCTTAAAAAACCACATTTTCTTCGTGTACTTTCCTGCTGTGGATTGATTCGCTGACAGTAGAGTTTTTGGTATCTATACTCTACTGATTAAAATCATTTTACCCTGGGAGGTTATATTCCAAATCAAACCTCGGATACTAGAGGGGAATAATTTCCTTAAGGGGACACTGTGAATTCAGTGGACTTGATTTTCTTCCGAAAATTTCAATAACAGTATTCCAGATTATGGTACGTTTTTTTAGAGATTAAATTATTTTATCTCTGTTCATCTTATTTACTGGTAATAAAAAATTCTCAGATACTTCGTGTTTCTGTATGATTTATTAGAACCAGTAATTTCTGATTTTATAACACAGATTGGCAACAAGTACAACATATCAATGTTTATGAGATAAACTGATATTTTATAATTGGATGACTCGACTTCTGAGAAATATTAATAATTTCCAAATTGAAAGGTTTCAACAAAATTAACTTTCAAATATAATCAAAATATCCCACTAAAAAAACGCTCTTATTTTACTCCTAATCGTATCATTTGTTCACGCAAACGTAGATACAAATCTCTTTACCTTACAAGATTCAAATTTACCGTCGCAACGTTTCGACTTTGAAATAGCTTATAAAACTATTCAATTCTATTTTTTATAGAGCATTGATTTTTTTTTTAATCCTATAATGCAGAGTTCCTCTTGACATAAAAGAGCATACACTAACATTAATAAGTACTATAAAAGTTTCAAGTGAAAAATAAAACATTAAAAAGAATCCATATTCAAGTTGTTGGTTGAGCCTAGCTATAAACTACTTCTTGTTTAATAATTCAATTTTCTGACAGCTAAATGAAAATTTGAATAAATAAGTATCTATTTTGTATACGGAAGGAAAAACATTTTCATCAAAGAATAAACATGTTATACTTCAAAAAGATCTTAAATATAGCATCAAAATTGAAGGAACTCTAATGCTTGCCCAGTTGAAATTTCTCTGACATAATTTTCAGTATATTTACACACTCTTCCATCTTGATCAAACTAACTCTTTAATGTAGTTTCAGTCCCCTTAATAAATACCAAAAAAAAACATTTAGGGAGATAGGATTGAAAGAAATAGAAGATAGAATCATCATATCCATCCAACTAAGAAAATGAAAAGAATTTTGCTCTATACAACCCAAAAATGAAGCATCAATTCATACCTTGTTTTAAAAATTCAGAGAATTTTCATAAAAATGGGTGATTCAAGATTCGTTTGAAGGGTTTAATTATTGGAATCAAAATTAATCGGGGTTGGTGTTTGATTTGAGTAGTAGTGTTTTGTTTTTAAATTCAATTGGTAAAGGATAGACACTCAAGAATTTGGCCATGGAGGAGTAAGGAAATGATGGGACTTTCTGATTGCAATGAGATTTTTATGGAGGAGAGTGAGCGAGTGGAAAGAAGATACTTCTAGAGAGAAGTAAAGCTTCTAGATTGAACATAAAAAATCTTTTGCCAAATTTTTTTGATGGATACCAAATCATAAATACAGTTTTACCCTTGTATGCTTGATATAATATATTTTTGCCAATGGTGGTCCTCTCCCTCACACTTCTATAAGATAAAATACTAGATGGTTCTTGCCCGTGCTAAGCACGGACCCAACATTTGAAATATTGATATTATTTGTTTAACTCTATTTTAAAAGTGTGATTGTGATCTAAAATGACCAAAAATAGTTCAAATAATTATAATTTTAAGAGCATATATGTACACTATCATATAGAATAATGTTAAATAGAAAAATTATCAAGCTTGGTAGAAACACATTGAGAATGATTGATGTCTGTATTATTATGTGGTCATACAAAGACAATGTAACATTAAAAACATAAATACTTTAGAAGGATACACAAGCTAAAACTTTGAAACCTTTATCGACTATAGCTTCTTTTTTGTGACAAGGAAAACCCGCAGTTGTTACCCTTTGGGTGCGCACAGAATAAAGTCTCCGCTCCTATGTAATAGCTCACAAACTATCGGATATAGCTTTCAAACTCTATAAAGAAGAGAATCGTTACAAGTAAAAGCATCAAAAATATTATTGCAGAACTATGAAGGACAGAACTCATGCAAATTAGGAGCTCATTTGTTCTACGAATCAATTAGGAAATACATGAAATGAATTACATTCCACTGAAAGCTCAGTTGTCCTCCATTGACTGATGAATAAAGCTGGAAATATTTTGCACAGTGACAATCTCATCATCTTTATGGACTGGAGAAATTACATTATCTCCACTTCAAAGAAGAGGTTGACAGAGAAATTGTTCCACATAGCCTGTCAAAAGACTAAGGCAAGATCCAATTCTAAAGATTCATATGCAGCAAATTGGTCTCTATTTTTATAGATAAATATTATACAAATAATTCTAGAGAAAAGATATCAAAAAGAATTCACAAATAAATGCACGATGATGCGTACTATAGATATAAATTACCAAAATTTTAAAGTTAAAATCTTGATTACCAAATAAAATGGCTTTTCGGAATTCTTTTCACATGAAACTTATACACTTCACAAAGCTGAACCTCCTAACTTTAGCACAAAATTCTTTTAAATATATATTTTCTGCTTCACATGTCACACCAGCATTCTCAAAAAGTAAAACAAATCAACAACAATCATCTACAATGCCATTAACACAAGTCGGGATATGTCCATGTACACAATCAACATTGTAGCCCTACCTTCTTTGCTTGAAGCACAACCCAAACCAGCAACAAACAAGCTCATTTTGCTCCTCTTATCCTTCACCATTTACGGAGAATAGCAAGACAGTTGGGTGAATTTCAACCCATACCTATGAACACTCATGGAGTCTTGTTTCAAAGTGAGGAACTCCCGAACCTTTGCTTCTTTCAGTTCTCGGGCAAAGAACCTCATCTTCTTTGATCCTATGTTTTACTTATGAGTGCAATGATTCATTGCAATCCCATTGCTACAATGAATCAAGTAAGTAATACAAAAGACTAAGGAAATGATTTGACTACCCTACTCACAAGTTATTCTTTCCATTCTTGTTAAATGGGGCATGAAGTCTTTATAACCATTCTTTATTAGCTATTCCCATTATTTGATCATTTGCATAATATGAATATGATGGGTCATATATTCATACCCCAATTGATGAGTCATTATGTTTTGCTCCCTTTATTGGCATAAGACAATAATTATCAAAACTTCGTTCTTATCGAACACTGATGATTTGATATACTTATGCTTTTGCTTTGATGCTTAGTTCACTTTGAACTTATATTTATTATCCTTTGATCTTATGTTCACTTTGAACATTCTAGGTTGACTTAGGATATTCTTTTAAGACTTCCATTGCGATCTATTTTGTGCAATGACTAAGAATGAATTACATCATTACTTAGTCTAACCTCACCCTTTGGTCATCCTATCTGAACACCCCTCATATTCCTAGATCTTTCTTAAAGAAATATTTAGCATTTAATCGATATAGATCATGTGAGCTAACATGAAATCCAGTATCTTCCCCACACTGAAAAGAGGTGGTTTACCGGCCAAAGTTAAACTGAATACTTCCTAGCTTTCTTAGGTGGATCTACTAGCTAGTAACCCATGATGGCTACATTGTTCAAATACTAGGAGAATTCGAATAACCTTATCCACCTTGGGTGTAGTCTTATCTCATGAGGCTTACATGGCTTGAACAAGATTATTACTAGTCTATCAGTGTTTTGCTCAATTTATTATATCTTACAATTTTTAGAGTTGACTCATACATTATGGAAGCTTTCTTATAGTATGACGTTTGCTTATCTTAAAGGATGACTTGTTATCCCTTTCTGTACTTGATGAATGTAAACTTAAATCTAACATTATCAATATGTGTGAATGAGACTTGTCTCACAATTTCGATCACCCTCTTATGTGAGTATATTTAACGTAATTGTTTAGGTGCAAGTGAGACTTGTCTCACTTCCTTTAACACCCCATTCTAGGTCTATTTCATAACTCATAAGCTTTTAGTTCTTTTCATTACTCAACTTATCTTGTTCAATGATTTTTGGTTGTCTTGTACCATTCTTTATAAAAGTTATAAGCACTTATTCAATGTGCTACTATGTTCACAAGTTTGTGTAGGTAGAGATTTTTTTATTTTTAGGGAACTTGTTGCTTAAGTTTTTCTTAGGGTTTTTGGGGTTTAGGCATTACGTTTTTGTGTGTGTGTGTGTATGTTTTTGGTTTTGTGGCGAAGGATTTTAAGGATCTAGAGCTTCAAGCTTAGGGTTTTGTCAGTGCTGTTAAAGGTTTTTATGTTTGTAAGATATAAGGTTTCTTAAGTTTAGAATTTATGGTTTCATAGAGTATTTGGTTTATGATTGAGGGTCTTAAGTTAGGGTTTATGTTTTTCTAATGTTGTAGGTTTTACGATAAGGGTTTGATATAGGTTTTTAGGGTTTAGGGCTTTGGGTTATTTTGGTTAGAGTATTTTAAGGAATATAGGTTTAGGGTTTAGGACTTAGATTTTTTTTTTTGTGTTTATAGGGTTTACTAATTTACAATTTAGGAATTTTTAGGTTTTAGATTTTTGATGTTTTTTGTTTTCTTATGTTTTTAATGGTTAAGTGTTTCATAGGGTTTAGAATTTTTTTATGTTTTTTAGAAATAGGGTTTATGGATTCTTAGGATATAGTGAGTTTTTGTTTTTTAGGTATTTTAGATAGTTATAAAGGTTTATTTTAGGTTTTACATAAAAAATTTTCTTATTGTTTAGGATGTTTTGTTAGGGTTTACGGCTTTCGATGGGTTTATATTGTATTTAGGGATTTTTACTGTTCATAGAATTTAGGGTTTCTTAGGATTTATTCTTTTAGGATATGGTGTTTTTAGGTTTAGGTTTTTGGGTTAAGGTTTTTAGGGCTAAGGCCTTTGATTTTACAAGGTTAAGGTTTTAGGGTCTTTAGTTTTTAAAATGATTCTTAATGTTTTTATATGAAGTTTCGTGAAGTTTGGAGGTCAAACGCCCAAGAACGTCCAAGGCGTTCGAAAGATAGCCCCTAAGATGTTCATCGTATTTCATGCTAGGGTCAAGGCTGTTTGGAGGTCTTATAGATTTTTGTTTTGTATGAAATTTATGTGTAAGGTCTATAACTTTTTCAGTTTTGAATCACGTTGGAAACTCCCGGGTACGACCTTTAAAGGGTAAAACAAGAGGCCCCAAAAGAAGGACCCAAAGCTGCCTAAGACACTGCCTGGGCAGTGTCCATTGACGGACCAAACGACGGATCATTGCGCTACCAACGGCCCGTCTATCAGGTATCGTCGAAGGGGACTTGACTTAGGAATATATCAAGCTAATATTTGTCTAAGTACCTAAAGACGGAGTCTAGGCACGGCCCGTCAAGGCCACGACGCCCCATCACTACTTTCGTCGCAGGTGGCCAGCAACTGCATCCTGCGTGCTGTTAACTAAAGGGGTGAATGGGAAATTAACCCCATGTATTAACCTGATTATTAAGGGGTTATTTAAGTGATATTGGGTGTATATAACTCATCCAAAACATGATCAACACATTCTAAAATCAATTCACATGTTTTAAGATATTCCCTCCAAAAATACTCTCTCTAGAAACCACCATTGTTGGTACAACTCAAGAAATGATTCAAGCTGTATTTTCCATGGATGAATCATCAAGTTTAAGAGGTTTTAAACTTTACAAACTTATGGAAATCCTTCATCTTCAAGTAAACTTTCACTTGAAGAGTTCTTCTCAATGTTTTTCAAATAAACATTATGATCAAGTTTCCAATCTTCCAATCTAACCATGGGTTCTTTATCAAAATGTTTTTAATGGTTAAATCATTATGAATTGATCTTGTACAATTATTTGAGCGTTATTTCACTGCAATTGCATGATGAACCCATGTTCCTTCTAAAATTGGTTTTGCTCTTGCATGGGGTTTGTGATCACGGACTGTTGTTAATTGAGTTATCAATTTCTTACGTTGAATTGCTTTTGTTTGTTGTTATTTACGTTAATTTATGGTGAATTGATGATGATAAGTCCATGATGATAAATATATGAATATTTGAACATGAATAGCCTATGTTTCTATATGTTGCCTTGAAGACGATTGTGAGATCGGTAGTGTAGACTTGTGATTGTGTATGCACTGCTGTAGCTACTGTATTGGGTGATATAATTGATGAATTGTTTAGGTATAAATCTTTAATGAACAATTTTAGAAAGGCTGTCATAGATTGATTTAGATCCCTTTAGGCTATGTGTAATGGATCTTGAGTTGTTACTATATCAAGCATGGTTTCTTCTTCATTTCCTACCGAATTTAGCTACTTACTAAGGAGTGTATTGTTGATAAAATATGAATTATGATCAAATACTTATAGAGTTCATAATATTGGTAAAGTCTTCTATACTCTAGCAAATTGATAAGCCTAAATGCCTATGTTGTAACCTTATTGAATATTGAAAAAAAAAGTGGAAAACAAAAATGTAATTACGATCTCAATATGGTTATATGTAGGTTTAGCTACTGCCTTAAACTCAAAATATGTATGAAATATGATTTAAATCAATGCAAGGGAAATTATCTAATTGATCTATGTTATTCTACTTTCCTGATATGTTGATGTGTTGTATTATATATTATAGTATAATCTTATAGCGACTTGTACATGGTTTCTAAAATGTTTGAAGTACATTGAGATACTTTCATATATGTGTTTTACTGATGAATAAGGTATGTATTTATCAATGATGATCAAAGGGTGAGAAATTGGTAAGAATGCTTATTCTCTCTACTCTTCTACCTATCTATTTCTTTATAGTAATGTTAATGAAACTTTGTATGTCAATTTGTGGTATGGTCCACTTATGGTGGCAGTGTTTACTTTTTTGATTAAATATGTGTTGACCATGGCCTTGAAGGCAAATTGATGAATATACGATTTAGAGATTTAGATGATCACCTTATGAGTAATTGTGCCTATTTTCCTATCTAGTTGTTATCTAAGTTGTGTGGCTATTGTATGATCATGTGTATATTCGTGTTAGGGTATTACATAGGTGCTGCCATTTATGTGTTAAAATGGTTAGCATCCCCTAACCATGTACCCCTTATATGAATCTGTAAATAGCTAAAGTAGGAGCCTTTGTTATAATGTTTATATTGTGTTGCCTCCTATGCTAATATGCTATCTGTGGTCTGTTCTTGGAAGTATATAGTGGTCTAAGAGGGTTTCTGACTCAATGAGTAATTGATAGCCATTATGTTATCTTGTTGGTCAATGTACACCTACTCTTACTTACATGCATGTTACAAGTAGTATAGGCCATTGTCTCTAAATGAAAGGTAGTTCTCATATTCACTAGTGTCCACTACTATGAATGTAAAGTATATGTGTGTTAAGTATGTTATGTTTTCCTTGCTAGGAATACTTCATAGGTGTACTAGTATGGGAAACGGCATGGGACCTTGTCTATACATTGCACATGTGTATCTTGATAGGATAGTTCCTAGGCTTGGTTTCTATGTATATGAAAGATGAATATATGAGCATGTTATGAATATGATATATTTGATATGATGAGGTGTGAATGTGCATAGTGTCTTAGGTGGTATGTGAAAGGATTGCTCATATAGTTATGCGTATAGACTCATACATTGATATATGAACATATCTTACATTGTGTGAAATGTGAAAGGTTTGGTCACATATATGTATACACTCATACATACGAATTATTATATAGTCAATAGAGGATCCTTGAAAGGTGTTCTCAAGTGTATCCTAAACTATATAGTTCTAATACATAAGTAATGTCCATGTGAAAGGAAATTCTCACATGATTTAGGTTGATGAACTTTCATCTTTGACCTATGAGCTAAGTATATGAGGTGATGACTCTCCTAAGCCTATGTTTTTATAATTAAATGTTAATGAAGGCTTTTTCAATAAAGGTAACTTGGCTTAGCACCGAGTAAATTCGTATATGAGTGTGTGTCCCTTTCTAATGTGGGAAGGTAGGTCTACGATAAATCTCATGGGATGGATAGCCTCATGACCCAATATAGGGTGTAGAGTTTATATTTAAATGAATCCCCCAAGTTCCATAAACTATGTTGCCACCATAGGATACTAGCTAGTGGATCCACCTAGAAATCTATGTTTATGATGGGTTCTACTTTTGCCGGTAGACCACCCTTTATCGGTGTGGGGTTTCATGAAACCGGATTCCATGTTTAGCATCACATGGGTTATGTCGGTTAAGGCTATAGTTTCCCTAAAGTAAAATATACAATGGAAGTTATTGACTAGGTGTTACAGCCGGGTTTACGCCCTAGACGTAACCGCCACCGTCGTCCTCTTTGAGGACTAAGACAAGCCTCTTAGTCTTACATCATTGAATTAATCGATTAAATATGAAAGAATTTAAAAATTTTATACTACTTCTAATCGTAGGTTTACATAGACCTCTACATATACATAATCATAATAATATCGACCATACATATACTCGTTTGTATAAGAAGATTACATAGTCTTCTACATTTATTTCACACACATATATAGAAAAGATATAGAGTCATAAATTCGTCTCATCTCATAAACAATCTAAATGACGACAAAATAGCGTTGGGCATAGCCCTACATCCATAAAAGTAAGCCACATGTAGGCTTTATACAACATTGTCTCAAATAAGAAATGGAGTCAATACAAAAGTTGTAGTAACTATGTAATTTCGCAAAGAGAATATCCGCATCGTCCTTGGGGAAAATGAGGACCTACCACTTGGATGTAGAATATCCAAGTCTTCCTTCAAATCACCTCAAATAAACATCAACGACCGGAACCTAAAATGTTTTGGAAAAGGGGAGAAAATGGGGTTAGTACGCCACATGTACTAAGTATGAGACCATATGCACAAATACCAAAAAAAGATGCTAGAAGGGACATTTCATGAAATCATGTTATTTAAACCAATCCTTTGAACATACTAAACAAATTAATTATACCATATCCACGTCATCATACTAAACCCATAATCTTATGTAACTCTATCATCACGTAATAGCATCACAAACATGAATAAGGGTAAACCACGTAAAAAACAAACCAAACCAGCCAACTATAATCCTTGAGAAGCCACAAGTGCAATGACCAAGCAAAACCCCATAACCCTAATTAATCAAGAAACCCACCAAAGATCCTAATTAGCAATTTACCTCACATAGCATAGTCTTCCATCGGATATATTATTCTTCGTTTAACAATGATAAGAAATTTCATATTCATAGGAATCTTATTCAACATATAAAGTAATTTACATTATATGATCATTTATATACATAATATTAGCTTCTCAAAGCATCTATCCAGGCAAACTAGTTCAAGGCATAGGTAGAGTCCCATACCCCTAACTAAGCTAAAGTTAGACCACTCAAGCCACATCAATTAGTCTATACTTCATTCATTCGTTTTAGTTTAAGGAACTCTTGACTTAATAGACATAGACCACATTAGATAATGTGGAATCTGGTGTCATGAAACCTTACACCGATGGAAGGTGGTCTACCAGCAAAGGTAGAACCTAACATAAACGTAGCCATAGAGGTGGACCACTAGCTAGTATGCAATGGTGACAACATAGTTTATGGAGCTTGGGGAATAAATCATGTAAATATCAACTCTACACCCTACCTTGGGTCATGAGGCTATTCACCCTGTGAGTACCGTAGTGAACCCTCCCTCCTTATATAGGAAGATGTCACCCCCTCACATACAAGCTCACTCGGTGCTAAGCGAGGTCCCTTTATTGAAATTCCTTTAGTCTTGTTGTAATCATAACTTAGTTTTGGTCATAGGGTCTAACCCTTGTATAATCATCATCAATAGCTCAATAAGAATTGTATGAGTGTAAGCCGTTTCATCACAATCCATATAAGTTAGGCTAACACTTTAGCATTTCATAACATATTAAGACACATTGATAGTTTTCAACCTCCTTATAGAACATCACCTTAATCTAACTCATAAAATAGTAAAGACATTTCAATTCAACATCTTACCATCCTGTAATCTTAATATAAGACATACTCCAACGTATTGTCATAGCTTAACAACAATTAATCATAACTGGAAATAAAGATAGAGATTCTAACTTACCAAGTCTTTCTCATTGTTTACCATCAAAGCCTTACTATAAAACCATAAATCAACCTAACATGGGGAGTAACATCATCACACAATTAAAATCAGTAGAATAACAAGGCTAATTGCATCTCCATAACACAATTTATCTTTAGATCATAACTTGAGACAAGATACATAGGCTAATTTCACAATACAATTCATAACCTAAGTTACATCTCAAGAACTAGAATGATAGGCCTATAGTTCATATTAATTCAACCATTATAGCATCATAGGATTGTAGTATAATCAACAACAAACTTCATTGGATGATAAACATACAACATAGATCAATATCAGTATCTAGGGTTAGGGATAGAGGATCATGTTCTTCAATTTGACATCAATAATTTTTATAAAAAAGTTTAATTACATGTAAATTTACACAATATAACCCCAAGAATCCACTAACTACTCAATCCATAACTTCAATTTCGTAATTGAATGAAACCCATAAGAAAACTCAACTTTTTGAAATCCATTTTGAAAGAACACTTTGAGGAAAGGATCTCAAAGGTTAATAGAACCCATAACTTAATGTCTCTCAACAATTTTATGAAGAATCCACCCTGTTTCAAACCCCAAACGGAAGTTGTTGCTAGCCTTCAATGGAGGGTTCTTCTAGAGAGAGAAATAAGAGAGAAGGAAGAGAGTTTATTTTGAGCGTTAGATTTTGGTTAATGAAGGTTAAGGGTATTTTTAGAGGGGCTTAGTTAATATAATTAGTTTTCCTTAGATCACTAACTAACCCCTACACAATTTAATTAATTTAAAAGAAATCATTAAAATCCACGAATAAAATTTGACCCTCACCGACGAGACCCCGTTGACGGTCCATCGGTGGGTCGATGGAAAGCCCCCATCATCCGTCCTGCACTTCCGTCATCTCTATCAGAGAATTTGCAGGCGAGGATACGTCCAATTTTTCTAAGTATGGGATGACCGTTGCCTCGACGCCCGGTCAAGACCATGATGCCCCGTCGTTTCCTTCCATCGAGTGTAACAGTAGCTAGATAAACAAGGGCCTTCACAATCTTTCTAAGTGAGAGACGACGGTGGCCTTCGATGCTTCATTGGCCACTTACTGACCGTTGTCTTCCCCGTTGATGCACACTGCCAGTCTGTGCTGCATCAAACTGTAGGGGTTCTCATCGAGGGCCATTGGTTGGTCCTTGGGGAGTCGTACCCCGACGTTTCACTCATTAAACCACTCCAAACACCCATTATCTACCTTTCCACTCATTTCTGACTTCCAAAATTTAGTAAAAAAGCTAAGGCACACAAACATCTCATTGAAACAACTTACCGGAGATCTTTGGACATTTGGTTCTTAGTCCTTCTAATTGACCTATATTTATTAAAAATGGACTTAGAAATAGTGTTTAGACTTTATGACAACTATGTTAGGACTTTCCATGAATCTTTTATTTTTAAGGGGTTACATTATCCCCCCTTTAGGAACATTCGTCCCCGAATGACACTTAAACTCTTTTAAAGGAAGGAATAGACCCAAGACTAGCAGCCCAAACCAATCAACAATATCAATTTTACAAAAAATCATATCACCTCATAAAAGCAAATATCCAAACTCATATAAGTACACCTAGGGCTTAAAAGACTTACTCATGAGGCATTTTCTTCTCACAATATTTATGAGCTAAACAAACATCATATGAGTCAATTAGCACAAAGTTCAACTTAACAATATGCAACCTATCGTTTCATGAAGACTCACAATATCAAAATGCACAACATAACTTAAAGAAAGAAAAAAGCAAAATTTCATGTTTTTAATAGCAACACTACAGTGACTTCATTGTAAGACTTACTGTGAGGTTTTCTAAAAAAATGTCATTTTTGCAACATTTCACTTAAAAATCAAGAAACTAAAATCTTTGTCATAATTATATAATTAAAAGGATGACTAACCTTAATTCTAAAAAAAGATGAGGATAACGGGATTTCATATCGGCCTCGGCCTCCCATGTAGCACCCTCAACTGATTGATTTTTCATTGGCACTTTCACGAAAACCACTTCTTTATTCCTAAACTTCTTGACTTGCCTATCAAGAATTTGAACCGAGACTTCCTTATAAGAAAGGTTATCCTTGAAACCAAGACCCTCAATAGGAATAATGGACTCGGTATTAGCGATACACTTTTTCAACATAGAAACATGGATAACCGGATGAACCGAAGCCAATTCTTTAGGAAGCTTCAATTCATAGGCAACCTTACTAACCCATTGCAATATTTAATAGTGACCCACATAACAAGGACTCAATATACCTTTCTTGTGAAACCTAACCACCCCTTTTCATTGGGGAAATATTTAAATACACCTTATCACCTTCTTCAACTCCAAATCCCTTCTCCAATTATCGGCATAAGACTTTTGCCGACTATAGGTCGTTCGAAATGGGTTCCTTATGATATGAACCTTTTCGAAAGTCTTATAAATCAAGTCAGGACCAAGAATCGATGGCTCACCAACTTCAAACCACCCCATAGGAGACCTACACCTCCTACCATACAAGGCTTCATACGGATCAATGGAGATGGAGGTATGAAAGCTATTGTTATAAGCAAACTCCACTAATGGCAAGTGCTTATAACAATTTCCTTTAAAATCAATATTGCAATCTCTAAGAATATCCTCAAGGGTTTGAATAGTGTGTTTCGCTTTACCATTCCTTTGAGGATGAAAAGTGATACTCAATTTCACCCAAGTGCCCAAACCTTCTTGGAAAAATCTAGATGTGAATTGTGCACCCCGACCCGAAATGATGGATAACGGAATAGCATAGCGACACACAATCTCATCTATGAAGATCTTTGCATAATATTAAGCCGAATATGTGGACTTGACGGGAATAAACTAAGCGGACTTAGATAATCTATCCACAATCACCCATATAGAATAATATGACTTTTGAGTCCGAGGCAACCCTACTACAAAGTCCATATTAATGTCTTTCCACTTCCAAATAGTAATTTGGATCTCTTGGAGTAGGCCACCCGACTTTTGATGTTTCGCCTTCAGTAGTTGGCAATTTGGACATTTAGCAACAAATTCCTCTATGTCCTTCTTCAAGCCTTCCCTCCAATATACCTCCTGAAGATCATGATACATTTTAGTCGAACCTAGATAAATGGAGTAGTGGGATCCATGGACTTCTTATAGGATCCAAACCCTCAACCAATCAATAGGGGGAACACATAATCTCCTTTGATATCTAAACACACCATCTCTCCTCCCCCCCCCCAAGGAAAAAGATTCATTCAACTTGTTAAGAATTGATTCTTTCAACTCCATCAAGGCTAAGTAAAGGTGTTATTTGGACTTCACCTTGACCACTAATGATGACTCGGAGTAATGATGAACTACGACACCCCCATCCGGAGCACTCTCCAACCTCACCCCGACGAAGACAACCTATGCACTTCCCTTGCTAGGTCCTTTTTAGCTTCATAAAGATAGGATACATTACCCATAGTCATCCAACTTAAGGAACATGCAACTACATTAGCCTTGACTAGGTTATAACGTACACTCATATCATAATCTTTCAACAACTCGAGCCTCCTTCTTGGTCAGAGATTTATCTCCTTTTGGGTAAACACATATTGTAGACTCTTATGATCGGTAAAAAAACCCACATGAACCCCATAGAAATAATGCCTCCAAATTTTCAAAGCAAACACCACGACCGCTAATTCAAGTTCATGAGTGGAATAATTCTTCTGATGTACCTTCATTTGCCTTGAAGCATAGACAATCACTTTCCTATTCTGCACAAGCACACATCCCAAACCCACTCGAGATGCGTCATAATACACCATAAAACCTTTGTACCCTCTTGTAAGGTCAACTCCGGAGCGAAAGTAAGCTTATCATACAAAAATTGGAAGCTCTTCTCACATTCCGAAGACCAATCAAACTTTCTACTCTTTTGGGTCAAAGTAGTAAAAGGAGATGCAATGGACGCGAAACCATCCATGAATCTCTGATAGTATCTCTATAAATACAAGAAACTCGTAAGGTCAGTCGGATTCAATGGTCTAAGGCAATTTTTCACCACTTTCGTTTTCCTTGGGTCTACCTCAACAACCTCTCTTGAGATGATATGCCCAAGAAACTACACCGACCTCAACCAAAACTCACATTTACTATATTTGGAGAACAATTGATGCTCTTTAAGGGTTCGCAATACTATCATTAAATGACCCATGTGATCAACCTCATTCTTCGAATACACGAATATATCATCAATAAAGACATTAATGAATGAATCAAGATATTTCCGAAACACCCTTTTTGTGAGACCAAATGACATGACCACGAACTCATAGTGTCCATACTTAGTCCGAAACGCCGACTTTGGAATATCTTCATTCTTTACCCCTAGCTGGTTATACCCCGACCTCAAATAAATTTTTGAGAAATAGCTCGCTCCTTGGAGTTAGTCAAATAAATCATCAATCCGCGGAAGAGGATACTTGTTCTTACTAGTAACCTTTTTAAGTTTGCGGTAGTCAATACACATTCCCTAGGAACCATATTTCTTCTTCACGAACAAGACCGTAGAACCCTATGGAGTAATGCTAGGCCTTATAAAGCCCTTGTCTAGCAAATATTTAAGTTGTGCCTTCGAGTCCTTTGATTTGGCCGGAGCTATTCGATAAGCAGGAATAGATATAGGGTTCATTTCCGGTAGCAATATCGATACCAAAATCAATTTCCCGTTCGGGAGGAATACCGGGAAGGTTATTTGGAAAGACTTCCAGAAATTTACTCACCACGAGGACCGATTCTTTAGGTGGAATTTTTGAATCCAATTCTTGGGATCTTACACTGTGATAAAGACATACCTTTGAGATAATTTTGCATGCTTTTGGACAAGATATGAAGTGACCTCTAGGAATAGAATTCCCACCCTTCCACTCAATAAAGGGTTCATCTGGAAAACTAAACCTCACAACTCCAGTCCTACATTCAATAGAAGCAAACTAGCATGGAACCAATCCATACCCAAAATGACATCAAAAATCAAGCATATCTAGTTCAACTAGATCTACATAAGAAAATTTATTGGGCAACGAAATAGGATAGTTTTGATAGAGTATTTTTACTACAATTGACTAACCCATTGGAGTAGATACCACAAAAGGTTCATGGAAAACATCGGGTAAAATATCAAATTTTTTAGCTGCTAAGGGAGTAACAAAAGACAAAGTAGCACCCGTGTAAAGAAAAGCATACACATCAATAGAAAAGATTCGTGACATACCGGTCACCACATCGGGAGAGGCCTATTTTCATCTCTACTACGAAGGGCATAGAAGCGGTTCTTTTTAAGAGCATTACTAGAACCACTTGGATGTCCACTCTTCTCTTGCCCCTTAGAATTAGGACAATATCACACTTTCTGACCAATTTTTCCACAACAAAAGCATTTTTACGACCCAAGGAGGCAAGCACCAAAGTGCTTCCTTCCACATTCCTTGCAAGGTGGCTTCTAATTAGACGAATTTCAACTCTTCCCTTTTTGAACTCTCGGCCTATGGGCCCTCTCCTCCCTAGCCTTGGGAAATTTAGATAGAGCTTGATGTGAGAACTTCTTCTTGAATCTAGACTTTTCTTGAATCCCAAGACTATCTTTAATAGCTCCACCTTCAAAAGACCTTGTCCATTATGAATGCCTATCCTTCCTTTTTGCTCTAGCCTCCTCAATACTTTTAGCATGCACCATAAGACGACTAATATTCATGTTGTCGTGTAACATCACCGAATGGCATTCTTCTTGTAAGTCATCTCATACACCCGACATAAATCGACTCATCTAATCTCTAGGATTGGAGACCAAGGAAGTATCATATTAAGCCAATTGAATGAACTTCAAAGAGTAATCATGAACACTCATACCTCCTTGGCGAAGGTTGATGAATTCCACAACCTTAGCTTCTCTCATCTCTCTAGGGAAGAACTAATCAAGGAATGCCCTCTTGAAGATCTCCCAAGTCACAGGCCCACCTTGGAGTGGCCTATTATCTCTCCATTTTACATGCCAAGTGTGAGACGCATCCATGAGTTGGTATAAGGCCAACTCATGGTTCTCATTGGAAGAAAACCCCATAGCACATAGTTTGTTCTAAACCTCATCAATGAACTCTTAAGGGTCTTCATTAACCTTAGACCCATAGAAGATAGAAGGATTCATCTGTGTGAAATCCCTGTAAAGAAGCCATGGTTTGATCATGAACCCTAGGTGCAATATCCCAATTGTCTTTGGCAGTCATAGCTTGAGCTTGGACCGTTTCTACTTGTGCTTCTGTAGTCATGGCTTGGTTCATTTGATCAAGAATACCCCTCATCTCCACCTCCGTCATACGTGGAGGGTTAGCCGGGGCTTGAAAAACATTAGCATTTGCCTCTAGTGGAGGAACTTACTCATCATGGAGAGGATCTCCCACATTAGAACCTTCCTCCTCAAGTCTTTGAGACGTATTCCTTCGAGTGGTCATGTTTCGTATAAGCAAATCAATACGATTAGATGCAAAAGCGCACCATAAGTATACTCTATTGGCATGATATATGATTTCCAAGAAATCGAGTGACTCCTAAGCATCATATAAGTTCTTACTCATAAGTGTGGCGTGCTTCAAAATTATGAATAACCCTACATAGACGTGGTTGAGAGCGACGTCATATCAAGGATATTAAACATCATGCTCTGATACTATGTTAGTCACATCCGGATTTACCCCCTAGATGTAGTGAGGACTAAAACAATCCTCTTAGTCTAACATCATTTCATACATCGATTCAAATACGGAAGAATTTAAGAAATTTTAACTACTTCTAATCGGAGGTTAACATAGACCTCTACATACACATAATCATAATAATATCGATTATACATAGACTTGTTTCTATAAGAAGATTACATAGTTTTCTAATTTTATTTCACACACCTATATAGTAAAGAAATAGAGTCATAATTTTGTCTCATCTCATAAACCATCTAAACGAGGACAATAACATTGGGCATAGCCCTTCATCAATAAAAGTAAGCCGCATGTAGGCTTTATACAACTTTGTCTAAAATAGGAAATGGAGTCAATAGAAAAGTTGTATTAACTAAGTAACTTCGCAAAGAGAATATTTGCATCGACCTCGAGGAAAATGAGGACCTACCACTTGGATGATAGAGCATCCAAGTCTTCCTTCAAATCACCTCAAATAACCTTCAACGACTGGAACCTACAATGTTTGGGAAAAAGGGAGAAAAAGGGGTTAGTACGCCACATGTACTAAGCATGAGACCATATGCACAAATACCAACAAAGTATGCTAGAAGGGACATTTAATGAAATCATGTTATTTAAGCCAATCCTTTGAACATACTAAACAAATTAATTATACCTTATGCACGTCATCATACTAAACCCATAATTTTATGTAACTCTATTATAAGGTAATAATATCACGAATATGAATAAGAGTAAACCACGTAAATAACAAAGCAACCCAACCAACCATAATCCTTGAGAAGCCACAAGTGCAATGACCAAGCGAAACCCCATAATCCTTCTTAATCAAGTACCCCACCAAAAGATCATAATTAGCAATTTACTTCACATAGCATAGTCTTCCACCACATATATTATTTTTCGTTTAACAATGATATAAAAAATTCATATTCATAGGCATATTATTCAACATATAAAGTCATTTACTTTATATCATCATTTATATGCATAATGTTAACTTCTCAAAGATTCTATCAAGGTAAACTAGTGCAAGGCATATGTAGAGTCCCATACCCCTACCTAAGCTAATGTTAAACCACTCAAGTCACTTCAATTAGTCTATACTTCATTCATTCATTTTATTTTAAGGAACTCTTGCCTTAACTGACATAGACCACATGAGCTAATGTGGAATCCCGTGTCGTGAAAACTTACACCGATGGATGTTGGTCTACCGGCCAAGGTAGAACCTAACATAAACGTAGCTACATAGGTGGATCCACTAGCTAGTATCCTATGGTGGCAACATAGTTTATGGAGCTTGGGGTATAAATCATGGATGTATCAACTCTAGACCCTACCTTCGGTCATGAGTATATTCACCCGTGAGAACCGTAGTGAGCCCTACCTTCCTTATATAAGAAGATGTCAGCCCCTCACATAAAATCTCACTCGGTGCGAAGCATGGTCCCGTTATTGAAATTCCTTTAGTATTGTTGTAATCATAACTTAGTTTAGGTCATAGGGTCTAACCCTTGTATAATAATAATCATCAATAGCTCAATAAGAATTGTATGAGTGTAAGCCCTTTCATCACATCGATATAAGTGAGGTTAACACTTTAGCATTACATAACATATTAAGACACATTGATAGTTTTCAACATACTTATAAAACATAACCTTAATCTACCTCATAACATAGTCAAGAAATTTCAATTCAACATCATACAATCCTATAATCTTAATATAAGGCATTTTCCAACATCATCCCATAGCTTAACAAAAATTAATCACAATCGAAAATAAAGATAGAGATTCTAAGACATACCAAGTCTTTCTCATAGTTTACCATCAAGGTCATAGCATAAACCCATAACTCAACCCAACTTGGGGAGTAACATCATCACACAATTATAATCAGTAGAATAACAAGGCCAATTACATCTCTATAACACAATTCATCTTTATATCATAACTTGAGAGAAGATACATAGGCTAATTTCACATTACAATTCATAAGCTAGATTACATCTCAACAACTAGCATGATAAGCCTATAGTTCATCTTAATTCAACAATATAGAACCATAGGATAGTAATATAATCAACAACCAACTCAATTTGATGATCAACATACAACGTAGATCAAAATCACTACCTAGGTTTAGGGATAGAGGATTATGTTCTTCAATTTGACCAAACCATCAATAATTTTCATAAAAAAGTCTAATTACATGTATATCTACTAATATAACCCCATTAATCAATTAAAAACTCAAATTTTTGAAATTCATTTTGAAGGAACCCTTTGAGGAAAGGATCTCAAAGATGAATCGAACCCATACCTTAATGTTTCTCAACAATTTGATGAAGAAACCACCCTGTTTCAGCCCCCAAACCCTAGTTCATGATAGCCTTCAATGGTGGGTTCTTGTGGAGAGAGAAATAAGAGAAGAGGAAGAAAGTTCATTTTGAGAGTTGGATTTTGGTTAATGAGGGTTAAAGGTATTTATATAGGGGCTTAATTAAATTAATTAGTTTCCCTTCAATCATTAAATAACCCCTAAACCATTCAATTAATTTAAATGAAATCATTAAAATCCATTAATGAAATTCTACCCTTCGATGGTTGGTCGGTGGGTCGACGGACAGCCCCCCCTCCGTCCGGCATTTCCGTCGTCTATATCAGAGACTTTGCAGGCAGGCTTCCTTAAATTTTCTAATATGGAATGACTGTGGCCTCGACTCTTTATCTTCCCCTTCCTTCGAGTGTAACATTAACTAGATAAACAAGGGCCTTCACAATCTTTCTAAGTGTGGGTCGACGGTGGCCTTCGATGCTTTGTTGGGCCACTTATAGACCGTCGTCTTCCCTGTCGATGCGCACTGCCAGTCAGTGCTACATCAATCTGCAGGGGTTCTCCTGGAGGGCCTTTGGTTGGTCCTTGGGGAGTCGTACCCCGACGTTTCAATCATGAAACCACTCTAAATACCCATTATCTTCCTTTCTTCTCATTTCCGTACATTTATGACTTCTACAAGTTAGTAAAAAGCTAAGGAACACTAACACCTCTTTGAACCAACTTTCCGGACGTCTTTGGACATTTGGTTCTTAAACCTTTGAATGACATGTATTCATTAAAAATGGACACAGAAACTGTGTTTAGACTTTGTGACACCTATGTTAGGACTTTCCATGAGTCTTGGACTTTCAAGGTGTTACACTAGGACTCTAAATAGAATGACTTAAGGGAGTTTACTTAGGATAGGTGGAAGTAATGATCCAATCTACACATTGCACAAGTAGTTCCTTAGGAAGTTCTTGGAAGGTGTTCTAATGCATGTCAGTATGTATGTGTTACTTATGATTTGACATTACAATATTTGTCTTATTGTTATTAAGATGTGCATGATATGAGTATTTATTCATGATTTTGATCTCATTTACTATATGATGAAGGTCTTGACTTAACCATGTCTATGTGGTATTATACTTCTATGATGGTATGTGTTGTCTTGTGTAGATGATATGTATAATTTTTCTTGTGGTCCTAAAGTGATACATTGCACCAAGTATCCCTAAATGATTTCTTGGAAGACTAATGAAATAAATTGAAGAGTTCACTGTAAAGTGACCTCAAATTGGACTTAAATTCTATATATGCTTTTCTATGATGTTTGGCCTTGGATTGTATTTCTATGAAGTATGAAAATTATATATATGCTATTGATAAAGGTTTTATCAGGATTACTCAAAATGGCATGAAGTATGATTTCAATGAAAATGTCCCTTTTCAAATGCATGGTTGCCATACTTAGTACATTCTTGTGCTAATCCCGGTCTTATCTTCTTTTTAGACAAAGTGTAGGTAATAGAATTGTTAAAGTAGGTTTATGATTGAGGAGCTTGATAGAAGATTTTCCAAGCTCAAGAAAAGGAATCGTTAAGTCCATGGATGTCCTCGTGTGTGCATATTGTAAATTCTATTTAATGATGTATAGTTTTGCATTATGTTAAAAGGGCTCTGTCCTTAATGTTCTCAAAAGTTATTGAGTCTAAAATGACAGACTTAGAGTCTACATATGCATTATTACTTATACTTTATATGTATATGAATGAATGTTTCTAACATATGATGTGCTATGAAAATTTGCAAATTTTCCGCTAAGTTTACTATGTCGATGCGATGGATGATAAGTATGGGATTGTATAAAACCTCCGAGAGTTCAAGTACACCATGTTACTTCTATGTGGTGGCCCGCGTTTTTGGCTAACGTGGTATTAGAGCACGATGTTTATAAAGTGGTCTTAGGTTCCAAGAAGTCTCATATTGCCACATTTAGTAGAGTCTTGTATCATTGGTGGTGAGTGGCAACACATCAAGTTGTATTAGAGGCTATAGGACGATAGAGTTCCCCTTCTTTATCATTCCCTTGTCATGCCATAGAACTTAACTCTATAAGATCTCTCTCATATTCTATTTTGTCTGGTTGTCTTTTAGATATTTTGCTTAGAAGAGATTGCTCGATGCTTGAGGGAGAAAAAGGTGATTTTACAATGCTTATATTTGTTTTATGGTTTGAATGAGTATGTGTGAAGATGATACTTGTCCTTATTCGATGATGTACAAACTAACTAAGGCGACTTGAATGTTTAAGTAGACTTAGGTAGGGATATGAGACTCTACCTATGTCTTGCAGTAGTTTGCCTTGATGGAGACCTTAAGAGGTTAATATTATGTATGTGTATGATGATAAATGTTTATGTCTTTATGTGATGATATCTATGCTAATAAACATGTAAATAGCCTAGTGTGCTAAAAATATGGAGTTATGTATGCATGAAGGTTATAGATGAGTGGAGTATGGTGCTAATTTTAGTTCGTGTTTGGTTACTTCTGGGGCTTTACTTGATCATTGTACATGTTAACTCTATGAGGATTATGATTGTTTATCTTACCTTACTATGTATGAAATATCTCTTATTTGAGGATTTGATGCAAATTATGGCAATATATGAAATCTATGTGAAATATCAAAATATGTCAAATAATGTATATCATGATATAGTTAAAGCATGCTAGAAGTTATGGTGGTTAAAGTGAATTCTCTTAGATTATACTAGGATTTGAACTTGGAATGTTTAATAACTACCTATGCAAGCATGCTATCCTATGAATCTATGTGATTAAAAGTGTGTATTGTCTCCTTTTGTATATAAGAGATACTTTATAAGTTGCTAGTGTAAATTGGATCCCCTTGTAGATACGTGATCCTAGTTGTAAAGATAGTATGCATGCTATGAAGGATAAGTTGATAAGCTTTGTATCTTTTATTGCCATGCTTGTCCCCTCAATTGTCTAAATGTTTCATTTTTGGATATGTGGAAGCATGTTCACTACAAAGACTGGGCAACTTATTGTAACATTTTTGGAGAATCAACTGAATTGTACTTTGATTGAATGTTGTTGAAATATGTGTAGAATTGATGAATATTAACATTATAATGAATGTGAAAAGGAAATTTCCTATTTAGATTAAAAAAGAATCTTTTGACATAACAAGTCGTAGAGTGACTTCTAA
Organism: Solanum peruvianum; assembly: GCA_027705065.1. Classification (NCBI taxonomy): domain Eukaryota; kingdom Viridiplantae; phylum Streptophyta; class Magnoliopsida; order Solanales; family Solanaceae; genus Solanum; species Solanum peruvianum. The sequence continues at coordinate 6,938,219 of JAKWJD010001756.1, read as the reverse complement.
ACTTCTTATTTTGTTATGAACCTTCTTGTTGTTTTCCTCAAATGATGTACGACCGTAGTGTCTATTGCATTGTGGAAGACATTATGTGAATTGAATAGTATGATCAAAATTGATAGTTGAGGATGATTTGCGTAAAATGATAAGGCTTGGAATGCCTTATTGTTGCTAAATTGAATTAATAAATTTTCCCTCTAAAGTAGTAACACTTTGAGTTATGAAAATGAAGGTTGTGTTAAGATTCTTTATATGTTAGGTTAAGTTTCTCTTAATTGGGTTTACCCTAAGTGGGGGATAATGTTTGAGTAATGAGGTTGTAGAAATTGTCTACATTGTTCTTCTATTCTTACTTGAATTGGAAAATAATGAATTTTAAGTAAGCTTGTTCATGAATATAGGCTTGCATAATGTGTGAATTGCATGACCTTTATATGATTGGTATGAATTGATTTTCATCATCTTGGATACATGATGAATTTTCCAAAGAGAATGAAGGGAAATTTTTGATAAAGTGAATGTTTTCTCATGTTTAATTACATCTTGATACGATACTTGTGCATTTGAGTTCATGAGATAAGACAAGGAACTTGGTAATAGTCACTTGTGAGGTAAATTGTTTAGCCTTACAATGAAAAGTTGAGTCTCTTTTACAATGAAATATGTTGACTTTCTTGAAAATTTTGTGACTTGATGATTTGGAATGCATAATTGTAGGCTAATTCTTGAAAAGTGAAAGCATGTTTAGCTAAGTGTCCATGTGTGTGCGTATAATTTGTGTTATTTTTCCATAATAAGACTTACTATAAGGGTGAGTATTATGTTAAGAAAAGAAATTTGGGGAATGGCTTCCTATTTTGTTGGGATGTACTTGATGTGACTTGCAACTTATACTTCACTAGGAAGGAACCATGAGCTTGTCTTGGTTTAAAGTTGAGAATTTTTCATTTTAAGAGGAATTTGACCTTGTACTTGCAAAGGTGTGAAACTCATGATACATGTCAGTGTGTTGAGGAGAAGGACATTCCTCCATAGACACCACTAAGTATGGTATGATTGATTATTACCTTTATGGCATTAGTCCTAACTAATGAAGATCATTGTGATTTAACTAACTCATGTTTATGAGTATTGGAGAATGAGTGCTTAAGTAACTTTGAATATGGGTTATGATCTTCCTATGAGTATTTTTTCAAGATTTTATTGTAATGAATTTAGATGTCATGATCATGTTATGATTAGGAGGAGGATGTTCTCCTATGAACATAAAAAGGACCTTTGTGTTTGATGCCTTAAAGAGTGAGTGAGTAATGATTTTTCTTTCTTGTGTGCATTGAGTTCAATGATGACTTGATGATGTTATTAATGTTATGAACTGATTTATATGCATTGAAGTCCTTGTTGTGATTAAAGATCCCTGAATGTCATTCAAGGAAGAATGTTCCAAAAGTGGGGGATATTCTAATACCCCAAAAATGAGATAAGGTTTCTAGAGCCTATGATGTTTTTCCTAAAGTTATAATTTCCTAAATATGCTTAAAATATAGTATATGGGCAGTAGCTAAAATATTAGAGGTATTGGAACTAGAATGTTAAGAGAGGACTAAGACGTTCGACGAGTAAGTCACCTAGATGCCTAATATGTGGTTCTATATTTTTATGGGTGTTTAGTGATGCTATAATGTTCTAAAATTTTTTATTTTATTTTTTAGAGGCAGTATGCAAAGTTTAAAGTTATTTGGAAGTCGAATGTCAAGGGACGGCCAAGACGTTCGACGACTAGTCACTTATGTTCCTCATGTGTCTATGCATGCTTAAGCCTGTATTAAATGAGACTAATAAATCTTGAAATGTTTTAAAATTATTCCTAATGTTATTATATGATGTTTCGCGAATTTTTGAGGTCAAACGCCCAAGAATGTCCAAGGCATTCGTAAGATAGCCCCTAAGATGTTCATCCTTTGTCATGTTGGGGCCAAGGCTGTTTGGACAACTTCTAGGTATTCGTTTTGGATTAAATATATGTGAAAGGTATATATCTTGTTAAGTTTCGTAATCACGTTTTAAACGCACGGGTACGAATTCTAAAGGGACCCACAAGAGGCCCAAAAAGAAGGACCCAATGTTGTCTAAGACACTGCTTGAGCAGTGTCCATTGACGGACCCAACGACGGATCTTTGGGCCACGAACGGCGCGTCGATCAGATAAGTTAGATGTGTACTTGAAATTGGAAGGTCTCAAGCAAATATTTTGATAAGTATCCAATGATGGAGGCCAGGAACGGTACGTCGAGGCCCCGACGCCCCGACACTGCTTTCGTCGCAGGTGGCCTGCAACTGGCATCCTGCGTACTGTTAATTATAGTGGTGAATGAGAAATTCACCCCACGTATTAACCTGATTATTAAGGGGTTATTTAAGTGACTTTATGTGCATATAAGTCATCCAAAACGTGATCAATAAATTCTAAAATCAACTCACATGTTATATGCTTTTGCCTCCAAAAATACTCTCTCTAGAAACTACCAATGTTGGTGAAGCTCAAGGACAGATTCAAGATGAGTTTTCCATGGATGAATAATCAATTTTAAGAGTTTATTTTATCTATACAAAGGTATGACAATCCTTCATCTTCAAGTAACCTTTCACTTGAAGAGTTCTTCTCAATGTTTTTCCAAAAAATCTTATGATCATATTTCCAATCTTCCAATATAGCCATGGGTTCTTTCTTAAATTTTTTTAATGATTAAATCATGATGAATTGAATTTAATACAATGATTTTAACTTTATTTCACTCTAATTTCATGATGAACCCATGTTCATTCCAAATTGGTTGACCTCTTGCATGAGCTTTGTGTTCATGGCTTGTTCTTAGTTGAATAATGAATTTCTTGTGTTGAGTTGCTTCTATTTATTGTTATCTACGTTAATTGATGGTGAATTGATGATTATAATTTGATGATTGTAAATATATGAAGATTTGAACATGAATATCCTATGTTTCTACATGTTGCCTTGTAATCGATTGTGAGATCGGCTGTGTAGAATTGTGATTGTTTCTACATATAAGAAAGGCTTTCATAAATTGATTTAGATCCCTTTAGGCTATGAAGTCAAAAAGCTAAGTATGTGATGGATCTTGAGTTGTTACTATTTTAAGCATGTTTTTTTTGATTTCCTACAGAATTAGCTACTTACTAAAGAGAGTATTGTTGATAAAATATGAATGATAATAAAAGACTTAGAGAGTTAATAGTATTGATAAAGTGTTCTATACTATAGCAAAACGATAAGCCTAAATGCCTATGTGGTAACCTTAATCTTTAGGGTATGTAATTATAATTTCGATATGGTTAAATGTAGGTTTAGCTACTGAGTTAGAGTCATAATAAGTATGAATACTATTTAAATACAATGCAAGGGAAATTAGCTAATGATCTGTGTTATTCTACTTTCCAAGTATGTCGATGTATTGTATTATGCTATAGTATAATCTTGTAGAGACGTGTACATGGTTTATTATATGTTTTAATTATATTTAGATACTTCCATATATGTGTTTTAATTATGAATAAGTTGTATTCATCAATGATGATGAAAGGGTGAGCAATTGGTATGAATTCTTATTCCCTCTACCCTTGTACTTCTCTATTTCTTTATAGTAATGTTGATGAAGCCTTGTATGGAATTGTGTGTTATGGTACACTTATGGTTGTGGTTTTTACTTTACTGTGATTATATATATGTTGACCATAGCCTTGATTTCAAATTTATGAATATATGATTTAGACATTTAGAGGATCACCTTATGAGTAACTATGCCTATTTTCCAATCTAGTTGTGATCTTAGTTGTGTGTCTATTGTATTAACATTCTTATATTCATGTTAGGGTATTGTATAGATTCTTCCATTTATGTGTTAAAATTTTTAAGTATCCCCAACCCATGTACCCCTTATATGAACGTGTGAGTAGCTAAAGTTAGGAGCCCTAGTTATAATGTTTATATTGTCTTGACTCCTATGCTATTATGTGTTGTGTTGTATGTTATTTGAAGTATAATGTGGTATAAGAGAGTGGATGCCTCAAGGAGTAATTGATAGACATTATGTGATCATGTTGGTCAATGTACACACACTCTCACATACATGTATGTTACAATTAGTATAGGTCATGGTGTCTAAATGAAAGGCAGTTCTCATATTCACTAGTGTCCACTACTATGCATGTGAAGTTTGTTTTGTATTCCTTGCTAGGATGACTTGATAGGTGTACTAGTATGGGCAAGGGTATGGGACCTTGTCAATACATTGCACATGTGTATCTTGATAGGATAGTTCCTAGGTTTGGTTTCTATGTATATGAAAGATGAATATATGATCATGTTAAGAATATGATAAATATGATATGATGAAGTATGAATCTGCATAGTGTCTTAGTAGGTATGTTAAAGGACTTCTCATATAGTTATGCCCATTGACTCATGCATTGATATATGAACATGTGTGGCATTATGTGTCATGTGAAAGGTTTGCTCACATATCTGTATACACTCATACACATGAATGATGATCTAGTCGATAGAGGAGCCTTGAAATTTGTGCTCAAGTGTAATTTAAACTAGATAGTTCTAATACATATACTATGTCCATGTGAAAGGATATACTCACATGATTTAGGTTGATGAACTTTCATCTATGACCTATGAGATAAGCATATGAGGTGATGACTCTCCTAAGCCTACGTTTTACAAATAAATGTTAATGAAGGATTTTTAAATAAAGGGAACTTAGCTTAGCACGGAGTGAACTTGTATATGAGTTTGTATCCCTTTCTAATGTGGGAAGGTAGGTCTACTATAAATCTCATTGAGTGGATAGCCTTATGACCCAACATAGGTTTAGAGTTTATATTTCCATGAAACACTCAAGTTCCAAAAACTATAGAGCCACTAGTGCATCCACCATGAGAGTTATGTTTATGATGGGTTCTACTTTGACCGGTAGACCACCCTTTATCACTGTGGGGTTTCATGTCACCGGATTCCATGTTTAGCATCACATGGTCTATGTCGATTAAGGCTATAGTTTCCCTACAGTAAAATGGACAATGGAAGTTAATGACTAGGACTCTAAATAGAATGACTAAGGGAGGTTTTTTAGGATTGGTGGAAGTAATGAACCCATCTAGACATTGCATAAGTAGCTCCTTAAGAAGTTCTAGAAAGGTGTTCTAATGTAGGTCACTATGTATGTGTTCCTTATGCATAACATCGTAGTATTTGTCTACTTGTTATGAAGATGTGCATGATATGAGTCTTTATACAATATGTTGATATTGTTGAATATATGATGAAGATCTTGACTTAACTATGTCTATGTGGTATTATACTTCTATGATGGTATGTGTTGTCTTGTGTAGATGATATATATGATTTTCCTTGTGGTCCTAAAGTTATACATTGCACTAAGTATCCCTAAAGGACTTTTTTGGAAGACTAATGAAATAAAAGGAAGAGTTCACTGTAAAGTGACCTAAAATTGGACTTAAATTCTATATGTACTTTTCTATGATGTTTGGCCTTTGATTGTGTTTGTATGAATTATGAAACTGATAAATATGCTATTGATAAAGGTTTTATGATGATTAGTTAAAGTGTCATAAAGTATGATTTCAAAGAAAATGTCCCTTATTAAATGCATGGTTGTCATACTTAGTACATTCTTGTTCTAATCCCATTCTTCTCTACTTTTTACACAAAGTGTAGGTAATGGAATGCTTAAAGGAAAATGTCATAAAGTATGATTTCAAAGAAAATGTCCCTTATACATATATTTTATATGTATATGAAGTAAAGTTTCTAGCATATGAGGTGCTATGAAAAGTTCTAAATTTTCCGTTAAATTTACTATGTCGATGTGATGAATGATAACTATGAGATTTTGGAAGACCTCCGATAGGTCAAGTACGCCGTGTCCCTTCTAGGGGGTGCTCCCCGGTTGTGACTTGCACGTATCGAGCATAGCATGTGCGTATAAGCAAAACGACGCATGTCAATGTCAGGGGAAATCTGCCAAGTCATGCATGCATGAAACGTGGTGTGTGCACATCAGCTAGGCGTCATGAGACATAGCATGTGTTCAACTTGATGTCTTCCAATGTCATCAACATTAGCCAAGGCCTACAAGTTTCATGCATGGAGTGTGCGCATCGGCTGGGCGACATCATTCACAGCCTACATGCATCGGCCAATGTCATATGACATCGGCCAAGGCCTGCAAGAATCAGTTGTGGCGTGTGCACATCGGCTAAGGGACATAAGTCGTGGCCTATGCACATCGGCCAATAGAAGAAAACAACATTTATGGATTGCAGGAATCAAGCGTAGCATATGCGTACATGATAAATGACGTTTGCCAATATTAGGAGACGTCTACCAATACATGAATGCGTCAAACCGGTGTGTGCGAACTGATTTGGAGACACCAGTCGACCAAAAGAAGAAGACATCGGTCATGGCCTGCACGCATCACGCGTAACATATGCATACATGGAAAATGACACTTGTCAATGTTAGGTAAAATCTGCCAAGGCATGCATGCATAAAACATGGTTAGTGACCATAAGCTAGACGACATCGGTCATTGTCTACATGTATCAGACTTAGCATGTGCAAAATTGGCGAACAACGTCTTCCAATGGCATCAACATCAACTAAGGCCTGCAAGCTTCACATATGGCGTGTGTGCATCGGCTAGGAGACATCACTCATAGCCTACATGCATCGACTAATGTCATATCAAAACACAAAAGCTTGGAAGAATTAGTATTAGTGTACCCACATCGTCTTGGCGACATCAGTCGTGGATTGCAAACATCGGCCAAAAAATGAAGATTGCAGTCATGGTATGCACGAATCGGGCGTAGCATATGCGTATATGAAAATGACGTCTGCCAATGTGAGGCGACATTTGCGAAGGCATGTATGCATGAATCAAACGTGGTATGTGCGCATAATCTAGGCATCATCAGTTAAGACCTGCAAGCATCTGACGTAGCATATGAGCAAATGGAAAATGATGTCTTCCAATGGCAACAGTATCTCCCAAGGCCTGCAATTTTCACGCATGGCCTGTGCATATCGGCTGGGAACATGATTCTTGGCCTAGGCGCATTAACCAACGTCATATGAAATCATCCAAGGCCTACAACAATTTGTTGTAGCATGTGCACATCGACAAGTCGACATCAGTTGTGGCGTGCTTGCATCGGCCAATGTCAGGCGACATCATCCAAGGAATGCACGCATCAGATATTGTGTGTGCGCATCAATTGGGCAACATCGTTTGTGGCCTACGCACATTGGCCTTAGGCAGATGACATTGGTCATGGCCTGCACGCGTTGGATGTTGCATGTGATTGTATTGGTAAACGGTGTTTGCCAATGTCAGGTGGCATCGGCCAAGGCATGCACGAATCAAATGTGGTGCGCATCATCTAGGTAATAACAGTCATTACCTTCATGCATCAGATATAGTTTGCGCATTTGGTGAAAGATGTCTGCCAATAGAATCAGCAATAGCGAAGGCCTTCAATCATTATCCATGGCGTGTGCGCATCGGTAGGACGACATCTGTCATGTCCTGCGAGCATCGATCAATGTCAACTGACATTGACCAAGGCCTACACACATCAAACATGAAATGTGCGCATCAGCTAGGAGACATCAGTCATGGCATGTGCACATCGACTTGGCGACATCGGTCGAGGCCTACATGCATGAGTCATGTGATGTCGGCTAACAACGGAAAACATCATCAAATGCCTGCACGTATCTGACGTGTCCAATGCGCATCGGCAGGCTACTTCACTTTATGACATGTACCGTAACTCAAGGCTTGCAGGCATGTAATGTGGCATGTGTTATTTGTGAATTTTTAATGTTAATTTAAATTCTTTTCATAATTTTCTTATTTTTTATCAAATAATAACTCATTGTTTTTGGGATTTGTCGGGAGGACAACAATTTTTTTTTTTTTTAAAAAATAATAGTCAAAGTTGTTGACTTTGAGGTTACTTTAATTGTATGTGAATTTTTTGCATAAATTTTATATTTTATCATATTTTTTATTATTAATTACTCATTTTCGGGATTTAACTAATAAAAAAAATTCAAAAAATTGTTAAAATTGTTTCATTTAAGGAAGCTATATTTTTTGTTAATATTTAGCGTTAATTTTATGTTTTTACCATATTTTCCTATTTTTTATTAATAAATTACTCATTCTCTAAATTCACTCAAAAAAAAAAATTACAAAAAAATGTTAAATTTTTTGAATTTTAGGTTACTCTATTTATTTGTGATTTTTTGTATTAATTATATAATTTATATCATTTAAATACTATTTTTATTAATTAATTATTCATATTCGTGATTTGCCAAAAAAATTCAAAAAAATTGTTGAAAATTATATTTTAATATACATAGAAGTTATTTATGATAAAAATGCAAATGCATGTTTGTACCTTAGAAAGTACTTATTTGGGTTGTACGTGTTCATTATGATTCATTGAAAAACGATGCCTACTCATCTATGTTTGAATCAACGCAACAAAATCTAGAGCTCCATGTGGGCCACACATAAGACGTAGCATGTGAGCATCAGACTTGCGCATCGGCGAACGACAGAAGACATTGGTCATTGCCAGCACACATCGAACATGCGCATATGGAAAATGACGTCCACCAACATCTGGCGACATCCTAGAAGTCCCGGACGCATCAAACAGGGTGTGTACGAATCGATGGAGAGACATCAGTCGTGGTTTTCACGCATCGACCAATGATATAAGACATTGATCATGGCTTGCACATAATAGCGTAACATGTGCACATATGGAAAATGGTAGTTGCAGACGTCAGGAGACATCATCCATGGCCCGCACACATCGAACATGGTGTGTGCGCATCGGCTGAGCAACATTGTTCATGGAGTGCAGGCATCGATGTAGCATGTTTGCTTCTGGTAAACGACGTCTGCCAGTTTCAGGAGACATCGGCAAAGGCTTGCATGCATCAAATATCGTGTGTGCGCAAAAGGTTGTGACATCGATCATGGTTTACACGCATCAAACGTTGCATGTGTGCATCAGCTGGGTGACATAAGTTGCACCATGCAAACATCATCCAACGACGGGCTACATCGGTCATGGCCTGCACACATCGGAAGTGCGCATATGGAAAACTGCATCTACAAATGTTAGAGGACATCGTCCAAGGGCTTTACGCTTCAAACAAGTTGTGTGCGCATTGACTTGGCAACAAAAACTACTATAAAACTTGATTTTACTAAAAATTATTTAGCAGCAATTGATTATTTGTTGCCAATTACTTCTTTAAGAAAAAAAATTAGCGGCATATAAACAATAGCTGCTAATAAATATTTTTAGTGATGATAAAACAAGCTTGGCAGGAAATAACGTAATAAAAAGCGACATAACTATTCCCTCCAATGAAATTAAAAACCTAATATGCTATTACTATGCGCATAAGCTCGAGACCGCAAAAATGTCAAAGTTTCATCATATTAGTCATCAAGAATATCAATTGAAGTCATTCACCATTGATTAACAGGTAAATCGCGATCTCCATCTTCACAACTAATCTTAGTTTCGATTCCATAGGAATCTCAGTTTCAGATTCTTCAGATGCATATCGAACTTTTAAAGGATGAAACCACCCCTTATCACATATCACTTCAAAGATTTTGTTGTTGTGGTTGTATGTTTGGATCTATTCTTTCAATTTATTTAACAAAAGAAGGTTTTGGAATCCTTTAAAGTCTTAGGATTTTATTATTGTATTTTGTTCTTAATTTATGCTATCTTGTAGGTTTTAGAAGATTAATTCTTATTCTTCACTTTCATATATTTTTCGGGAAAATGTTCTGCTCCCTAGGTACTACTACACTTTAATTAATTTTTTTATTTTTTAAAAGAAGTATAATTTTTTTTGGTGTTATATGATATTCGTGTTCTACTTATATGATATACAGTTAAAGCTAACTACAATGTTTATAAGGTTATTGTTGATGTATTCAATTCTCGTGATTTACCTTTGATTTAGTGTTGAATGTATACAAAGTTAGTGCTTTTATTGCTCAAAGCGAGAAGAGGAGTGAACTTATATGCGCTATTTTGTCTATCTTCATGATGTTCTTTTAAAACTCGAAACATTGTGCTTATCTTGACATTTAATGCAGTGGAATGTTCATAGGTCAACACTGATTATATTGAATTCAAGTATCTTATATGCTACATTATCTTTCTTGTGTTAAAATATTCTCAATTGTGTGATTCTCTTAATTATGATTACTCATTTGTTGTATCTAATAGTTGCAAATTCTTTCATATTAATTCTAAAACTTGGACAAAGTTGACTACTAAATTTTGTTAACCTTTATATGTTGCCTCTGTTTTTGTTGAACTTTTTCAGAAACTAGGGTTCATAGTTGTTCTGTAGGATATTGTGTCATGACTTTTAGGATAAACAATAATATGAAAACTAGTCTATTTCCTTATGTAATTGACCTTGGGGTTTACTTGGTACAAAATGATTTTTTTAGATATCCGACCCTTTGCATTTACAGTCCCTTTTACTGCATCTTTTCTTATGTAATAGAGGCGTTGAAGCTCGCTCATGCACACCTCGATGCACTTTTATTTCAATGTTTTCTTGATGTTCTTTTCAAATTCGAAACTTTGTCCTTAATATTGATATTTAACGCAATAGAATTTTCATAGACTAACACTGATCATATTGAATTCAAGTGTGTTATGTGCTACATTATTTTTGTTTTCTTAGTATATTTATAATTGTGTGATTCTCTTGATGTTGGTTACTAATTTCTTGTGCCTAATAGTTGTAATTCCTTTTACTTTTCGTTCAATAACTCAGACAAAGGTAACAACTTGATTTTTTTAGCCATCATATGTTGCCTCTACTTTGGTTGAACATTTATTAAAATCATGGAATCATAGTTCTTATTGTGTTGGCTTTTGTTTCTTTTCATTTAGGCTCAATAAAAATTTGAAAACTAGTTGATAAACGTTTTTTTTATTACGTTGGGGATATACTTGGTACAAAATTGTTTTTTAGTTATCCGTCCCTTTGAATTTGTTGACCGTGTTCCTGCATCTTTTGTTATGCAATAGAGGCATTGAAGCCCCTTCATGCACACCTCGATGCACTAGTTTTTCCATGTCTTCTTGATGTTTTTTAAGACTCGAAACTTTGTGCATGTCATCGACATTTAACGTAGTGGAATTTTTATAGGTCAACACCGATCATATTGAATTCAACGGTGTTATGTGCTACAATATGTTTCTGTTCTTAGCATATTTACAATTGTGTGATTATATTGACACTGATTACTAATTTCTTGTGTCTAATAGTTACTATTCCTTTCACATTCGTTCTAAAACTCGGACAAATGTGTTTGCTCAATTTTATTAACCTTCATATTGTTTCCTCTGTTTTTCTTGAACTTTACCAAATACTAGGATTCATAGTATTTATTATGCTAGATTTTGTGTCTTGTCTCTTAGGATCAACAAAAATCTATAAACGGATGTATAACTTTCTTTAATTAAGTTGGGGATTTACTTTTTACAAAATTGTGTTTTAGATACCTTTCCATTTTCATTTGCTGTCCATGTTCCTGCATCTTTGTTAAGTAATAGAGGCGTTGAACCAAGTTCATGCATACCTCAACTATTCAACCAAGTAATAAAAGATAAAATAAAAATAGAAATACCTAGTTGTTGCTTTCGACAGGCTTCCCATCAGTGTTATACTATGACATCTACAACATGTAAACCACTACTATCTGCTTCAAATGGGTATTATTCCACCATGATACATTTTCTATAGCAACAAATTCAAATTGATATGGACCTGATCTGCATCTTGGCACTTGCAGGTTGTTTGACTCACCTCTTTTGACTTAGTCTTCTAGACAATAATATACCAGTAAATCAACACTTAAGAAAAGGCTCTCATTTGTGTCAAGGTGCTGCTAGATAACTTGACACACAATCAGGTCACAATCAGATCAATTTGTTTGCCTCATTTCAGTTGTCTACATAAACCATATGTTTATTTCTATGAAATGCTCCAAATAAAGTAATTGTCAAACTATTAAATATAGATGTAGGCGCTACGATATAACATGAAGTTTCTTTAAGTATTCGTCAAACATAAATATCTCCAGTAAACCTTCTTAGAACTTTGTTAATTATACAATGCTTAGCTAGATAGTTCTTTTATAATCAAAAACACTAGATAGAGTCTGCTTGAAATATAATGAAGATGTTAGCTTAACTAGAAAATCTTTTATCATTTTGTATATCCCAACTAACTTTATCATACCAGCCCATAGATATTTGACACACCCTTAGTCATTATAGAACTCGAGACCAAACAATAGCAGAAAATCAACACTTAATGAAATAGCGTTTAATAATCTCATGTTCCTTGTACATAAGACACGATCAGGTAAGTTTGTACAATATATTTCAACTACCTACGTAAAACTTAAGTGTATTATATTTTAAAGCTTTTACTATTGGAATAGTCAATTGCTTGAATCTGTAAGTAGGAGATACAAAATTATGTTCTTTCTGTATGTTCGCCTTGTATATGAATATTTTGACCAACCTTTCTTAGAATATCCTAAATTCTGCAAGTTATACCTTGATGGTTTCTTTCTTATCGTAAGTGAAGATACAACTGGGTCTACCATTTTTATAGAACAACTAACATAAACAGTTCAGTCCATAGATATTTGGTACACCCTTAGGCATCATAGAAGTTTAGACAAAATGGTAGAAGTTAATTGGGACTTAAAGAAAAGGTGGTCGATTGTCTTAGGTCCTGCTAAATAGCATGACAGGTCACAATCTGTTCAGTTTTTCGCCCCACATCAACCATCTACGTAATCCTTAAGTGAACTACAGTCAAAAGCTCTGATAACTTATACTATAAAATGCTTAAATTTGAATGTAAGAACTATAAAATTGCATGTAGATTCAGTAATTTCTTATCGAACATGAATATCTTGAGACACTCTTCTGATAATAATATTTACTTTGCAAGCTTTTACTTGATGGTTACTTTATAACAATAAATGGTACATATAATCTGTTAGTATAATATTATCAAGTTTTCATCTTAAGTAGAACTTCTTCTAACATTTTGTCTTGCCAAGCTAACCTAATCAGACAAGCCCATAGAAGATTGTGAAATCATCGGAAATTTTATAAAAGTTGAGACTAAAAGACAGTATTAAATTGTTACTTAAAGAAACGGTGCTTCAACGTTCTCAGGTTCATGCTACATAACACATAATCTGATCAGTTTGTGCACCCCATTTAAGTCGTCTATGTAAGTGGTAACTTTATTTATAACCATGAGATATTGGCCAGTTATGACATATTTTAATATATGAAATTACATATTTATTAATTTCACTGCTTTTTACTAAGGAATTTTTAGTTATTACAATAAATGTTGAAACTAATAATATATTCAACTTTATGGACAATCATAGGAATAAAAAGTTGATATATTCTGATAGAGTTAGTAAATAATACTGGGATGTAGTCAAGGATTTTACAAATCATGCCTTTTCTGAAAAACAAGACGGAGAAAAAATTTACTGTACAGATTGTGGTCTTTTTTTATCAAGTTAATGAGGATACAACATATGGTCATCTTGTGGTTAATGGAAGTTGGTATGTTCGTGGTGTAGGACTTGGTCCAACTCATTCTTCTCTATGGGGTAGTAGATCTTTCATAGAGAACACTGATGTAGAAGATTCATCTTATAAAATTCTGAAAAGGTTAGAACAACAAATAAATGAAGTAAAGGTGAAACAAAATGAAGAAATTAATATGATGTAACAAAATTAGGATAATATTCAATTAGAATTACTCCAAATGCAACAATTTATTCTCAAACATGCTCCTAATGAATGCAGGCCTCAAAATATCAATGGAACCTCAACTGGACATGTAACTTGATTCCATTAGTTTTGGACAATATTTTTTAATAAAATTTAATCATATAAAACTATTTTTAACTAATGTATTAATATTTTTCAGGTGCACGACGTTGATAGTGGCCATAGAAAAATAGCACAAACAAGAGGGAAAGCTACTGTTGCTTAATATACTCCAACTTTTGATGGTATTACTCATCTTTATCCATCAATGCGACTGTTTACTATTTGAGTCCAAATTCATCTCTATTGTTGTTCTTTGGTGATGTTTACTTAGTTTTTATCTGTAGGTTCTATTTTTAAAGCTAAGTGTTAATGAATTGATTGCTCGAATTAATCAATATACACCTCATCCCATGTTCTCTATGTTCTTGAATATCTACATATCATGGATTTTGCATTTTCCAATTGTGATACCTCTTGTCGATGCTTTGTTAAATATTGGTTTTTATACGGATTCATCTACATTGTTGCTAGTCCTTGAAATGTAGTTAGTTTTATCTATAGCATCTGGTTGTTTGAAACTTCAGGTCCTGATCATACAAGTGAACAATTTGATGATCTAGTTTATCCTGTGTTTCTAAGTTGCTAGTCAATATTTATAGTCTTGTTATAGATCAATACATACACATAATGTCCCACTTGAACCACTCTCATCTTTCACCACTTAGTAATCCTAATAGTATCTGGTTACTTTTTAGGTAAAATCTAACCGACAATGTTCCATTCAAAACTTATTTTTTTTTCTAAGATTAGTGATACCATTTAGATTAAAGATTCTGGCGTATCAGATTGCGACATATGACATTTCTGTATTATTTATACAATGTATTCTTCCACCTAAAAGATCTACTAAGACCTCTCATAATCTTGTTACCTCTAGCACTATCATTTTAATGCTTTTCAGTCTATTGATTCTCCCATTCTGAATTATCTATAACATTTGTTGGTATAGATGAATATTAGTTGTCTGACAATGTTTTGTTCAAAACATATTTGTTTACTGATATTAGTAATAGCCTTTGTACTGTAAATTCTTGTCATCAAATCACGACATCAATCTGATTCTTCTTTACTCTTCAATGTTAAAAACATTACCTATTACTTGTCTTGTTTGACTTCCAAATGGATACAAAGTTAAAGTCTATAACATTGGCTCTTTAACACTATTTTGTGGTCTAACTTTTTGAAATGTATTCTTTCAGCTAAAATATCTGCTAAGACATGTTGTAAACTTTCTACCTCTATAATTATCTTTGTAATGTCTTTTAGTCTGTTTATTGATTTAAGTCTAAATAATCTAGTTTTAAACCCATATTTATCATCATGTTTTTGAACACTACAGTTACACTCAAGTTGTTACGGTTCCTGATTGTCACGCTATGAGTTAGGAGTTAAAGCATTAGCTGCAAATTTAACTTGGTATATTGTGGAGTTATCGAGTTGTAAGAAACCTTAATTTTGTTTTAAGTGTTCAATACTGATGTAAATTTTACCTGTTGTCATCCCCTTTGAACATTCGTTTTGTATATTAATGTATGTTTGAATGTATATGCATTGTGCATTTTGTAGGCCTGCATTAGTATATTTTGTTTTGTATCTTTCTATTCTTATAATTTATTCATTCTTGTTGTTGAATGATATGGAAAGATTGCATCAAGTGAAATTACTCTCATATTTTTTATCATACTGAACTATTTTTCATAGTTTTCTACTCAGGCTTGTAAATAGTTTTGGTTCATTGTTGGTTTGTTCTCATGATATGAATATGTGGCTTCTTTTTAAATGTTGTTGTCTAGGTTGAGAGTATCTTAATGCTTACGTGTCTTCTACATACCATGTATTTTTCATTTTCAAATTAAGATAATGATGTTAATGTATTGCCAGCCCTCAAATTTTATCCCAAAATCATTAACATAGTTGTTAGTCCTTGTAATATTTTTATGGGAAAAGACTCAAATATGCAATTGAACCTTCAAAAAAGTTTCATTTATGCCATCAGTTAAAAGTTTGGCATATTTATGCCATTAGCTTTAAAGAAAAGACTGATTAATGCCATTATTTTTAAAAATTGTTTTGCAAAACCATTTTTGACATATGACATTTTATAATTCTTTGTGAACATTAATATATGACAGTACATGAATATTTATCAGGCTCCACAATCTAACAATTCTTCTACTTGGATACTTATTCAGTAATAAAAAATATACATTCTCCAAAAAAAATCTCTTCATCATCAACATCATTACCGCACCGCAACAACTACAGAAGACCAGCTGAGGCTTTGCAAAACACTAGTTTTCCAACATCAACACATTTCGTGATCATGTCTGCCGGGTTCTTTGCACATCTATATTCTCCAAGCATATATCACCATCCTCCACTGCCCTGCGAGTGAAAAGGTACCGCCTTCTGATGTTCTTTGTCTTCGAATGGTAGACTGGATTTTTCACCAATTGTATGACACTCTAGCTATCTAAGTAAAGAATCTTCTCGGTCTTCTTCTTTCCCAATTCGTCAAGATAATCTGCCAGCCATATCATCTATTTCCCAGCTTCAGCTATTGAAACATACTCAGCTTCAGTATATAAAAGAGAAATAGACTTCTGAAGCCTGGACATCCAACTCATTGTTGTTCCACCTATGGTGTAAATGTACCCTGATTTACTCTTGTTCGAGTCCACATCCCCACCAAGATCATCATCCACAAAACCGTGTAGTATCCTTGCCTTTGCTAAAAAAAATGAAGTACTAGATGTACCTCTCCGATATCTCAGAAGCCACTTCACAGCTTACCAATGCTCTTTCCCCGGGTTCACCATGTACCTTCTATTAACTCCCACTGCATGTGCTTTATAGGGTCTACTGCAGACCATAACATACATCAAACTCCCAACTGCTGTAGCATATGGAACTACTACCATATGCTCACGCTCCTCGGCTATCTTGTGTGACTTCTCCTTTTACAATTTAAAGTGATTAGCTAATGGAGCAGTCCTGGGCTTAGCTTCATTAACTCTGAATCTGTTCAACACCTTCTCAATGTACAATTCTTAAGATAGATTTAAATTGCTAGCAGATCTATGCCGAGAAATCCTCATCCATAAAATCTGCTTCGGTGGACCCAAATCTTTCATCTCAAACGCTGCAGACAACCTTCTCTTCAGATTGTTAATCTCCCGCATACTAGATCCTGCAATTCAACATATCATCCATATACAAGAGTAGAAAGGCATATGAAACAGTGTATTTCTTGAGATAACAACACAGATCCTTTTCAGCTTTGAAGAATCCACTCTTGGTCATGAAGGAGTCAAACTTCTTTTACCACTGCCTTGATTCTTTCTTTAGTCCATACAAGCTCCTGGTGAGCTTGCACACCATTTGTTCCTTGCCTAGAACCACAAATCCTTCCGGTTGCTGCATATAGATCTCTTTGTCCAGATCTCCATGTAAAAACGCCATTTTTACATCCATTTGCTCTAGAAGCAAATTCTCGGATGCAACAATACTCAACAAAATTCTAATAGAGGTTAACTTCACAACATAAGAAAATATTTCAGCATAATCATTACCTTTCCTTTGTGAATATACTTTGACCAATAAAAGAGACTTGAACCTTCTTTTGCCATCTGGTTCATTCTTGATTCTGAACACTCACTTGTTCATCAAAGCTCTCTTCCCTGCAGGTAACTCAGTCAACACCCATGTGTCATTCTTCTCATGTGACCTCATCTCATCATCCATGGCTTGCTCCCACTTGACCTAATCCTTCACTTGTAGGTCCTCATCAAAATACTTTAGTTCCCCCTCATCAGTCAACAATAAATAGTGTAATGAAGGTGAATACCTATCTGGTGCCCTGCTGGTTTTGGATGATCTCCTTAACACCTGCTCAGGTGTAACTGGCTCCACTTTAGATTCTTCAGTACGAGTTGGTTGAGTATATGCTTCCACATCTCTAGGGTTACTCTTCTCCAACTCAACCTCAACTACTACCTGCTTTGTAATCTGTAGAACCTTATACTCTCTATCCTTATACAGGACAGACTCATCAAATGTCACGTCACAATGTCTGAGGATCTTTCTGTTCTTGTCGTCCCAAAAATAGTAACAAAACAAATCAGAACCATAGCCTATGAAGTAACAATTCACAGTGTTGGCATCAAGATTGTCTCTCTTTTCTAGATCAATATGAACCTAAGAAGTTCAATTAAAAGTCCTCAGGTGTGAGTACTTGAGTGCTTTTCCTGTCCACACCTCCTATGGAATCTTGAACCCTAAAGGAACAAATGGTCCCCTATTCATCATGTATGAAGTAGTGCTGACAACATCCGCCTAAAATGTTTTGGGAAGCCCACAGTGTATCCTTATATTCCTTTCACACTTATTCAATGTTCAGTTCATCGTCTCAACAATTTTATTCTACCTTGCCTTACCAGGAACTATTCTCATCAATATGATTCCATCAGCAGCACAAAGTGCCTTGACCTCTAATTTTTCATACTCTCCTCTATTATCAAACCTTAGGCATTCCATTTTCAAGCCGGTCTGATTCTTAACTTCAGCTTTCCACTTCTTGAAAGATGTAAATACATCTGACTTATGCTTGAAGAAGTAAACCCATACCTTTCTGCTGGAATCATCAATGACGGTAACATAGAATCAAGATCCTCCAAGTGATGATACTGGAGATGGCCCCCAAACATCTGTATAGACCATTTTCAACCACACTTTTTTTGGCTCTGTAGGACTCTTTGTGAAGCTTACTCTTTTCTGTTTGCCCATAACACAGCTCTCACAAAGACCCATATCAACAAACTTCAGGCCCTCTAATGCTTCTTTTGCAACCAACATCTTCATTCCTTTAGCACTCATGTGTCCAAGTCTGTTGTGCCACAAACATGAATCGGAAGCACCTTAGCATCAAGAGGCATATTTAGACACCCTCCACTGGTGTACAAGGTTGAAGATTTGGTGCCACGAGCTACTACTATACCACCTTTCATAATCTTCCACGAACCTTTCCCTAACTCTGCGACATATCCCGTGCTATCAAAATAACCTACAGAGATCAAATTTTTCTGGAGCCCAGGAATATATCTAACATCCTTCAATGTCTAATGGTTTCCCAAGGGGCTCTTTATGCATTCATCCCCCTTTCCTTCAATCTCTAAGGCTTTATTGTCAGCAAAATACACCTTTCCAAAATTTCTAGATTTGAAATTTTGGAAAAACTCCTTGCTTGGAGACGAATGGAAAGATGCATGTGAATCCAAAATCAATGATTCAACCGTCCTTCTCACACTAAGGATTATAGCATCCCCAATGTCCTCTGCTGAATTTACATAATCATTGTCCTCTCTAGATTTCTTATTTTGTTTCTTCTTTGGCTTTGTACAACTCGTCTGAAAGTGCCCTTTTTCTCCACAGTTTCAACAAGTCTAGTTTGATCTGTTCGGATATTTTCCTCGGTTCTTTGATTTTGATCAACCATGTTCATTTTGGCCTTTCGTCTTACTTCTCCCCCTTCGATCAACAGTGAAAGCACTTCCCAATGAATCTCGCACTTCTTGTTTGCGAATACTTTCACTAAGAATAACATCATGGATTTTATCGAACTTAAGTTTCTCAGATCCACAGGAACTACTAATCACAGCAACAACTGTATCCCAAGACTCGGGCAGAGATGACATCAAAATCAACGCCTTATTTTCATCTTCGAAATTAATATCCACAGAACTGAGTTGACTAACAATCATATTGAACTCATTTATATGATCAGTAACATATCCATTCTCAGACATTTGTCAATTGAACAATCTACGCATCAAATATACCTTGTTCATCGCCAATGGTTTTTCATACATGTTTGACAGTGCCTTCAATAGATCGGATTTACACTTCTCCTTCACAATGTTGAACGCCACGTTTCTCGACAAATTCAACCAGATCAACCATAGAGTTGGCGATCCTTGTGTTTCCATTAATCCTCCGTCGTGGATTCCGGCTTCACCCCAGTCAACGAATCGTGAATACCTTTCTGGTACAGATAATCTTCGATCCGCATCTTCCAGAAACTTAAATCAGATCCATCAAACTTCTCGATTCTAATCTTTGAACTATCCATCTTCAGTTATCGTGTTGAATCTCCTTAGCTCTGATACTAGTTATAAGGATCGAATCTACACACACACACACATGATAAATGAAGAACACGAGAACTTTCCAGAGAGAGATGACATATCTAGAGAGAGAAATAGAGAAACCAATAGTTCGTGGTAACACCCCGTGGTAAGCTTCCACAGCGGTGGGGTATATATTAATTATTCAGAGTATTTTTTGGCTACAGAGAATGAATGGAGACTAAATAGTATTTTTTGAACCGCGTGAACATTAATATATGACAGTACATGGAATATTAATCAGGTTCCCCAACCTAAGAACTAATTAATTTTTAATTGCCGATATATCCCTTTTTTGTTTTTGTGAACGATTGTGGCATGCGCATATTGAAAAATGGTAAACAACATTGGTCAAGGCTTGCACACATCAGCATAACATGTGTGCATATGGAAAACATGTCTGTAGACATTAACGGACATTGGCAAAGCCCTACACGCATAAAACATGGTGTGTGCACAACGACATACGATATCGGTCATGGACTGCATACATCAGATGTTGCATGCGCTTATCATCTTGGCGACATCAGTCGTGGCATGCGCGCATAGACAGAGTCATCCGTCATCGATCATGGCCGTCTTCATCGGACATTTTCATATAGCTAACGACATCTACCAACTAGAGGAGACATCTTCCAAGGCATGCACATATCGAACATGGTGCATGCACATCGACTAGGAGACATCAGTCATGTCCTATGCACATCCTACAATGGCACCAGACATTAGTAATGGCCTTCACACATCAAGCGTAGCATGTACGTATATGGAAAACAATGTCTGCCAATGTCAGGAGACATAAACTAGACATCACATAGCCTAACCCTATCGCCCTTCGCCTACACACAATTATCAGTGAAGTCTTACATGGCTTGCCCACTTTAATATTGGCATGCAAACAAAGTTAAACCAACATGGAACATGTCCTGCATACATCGATTTGCCAACTTTCAACGTGGAATGCTTGCATCGTATTTTACATACACACATCGATCTGTTGATGTCAAACATCGTATGTTTGTATCGTTCTGTCTTGAATACATTGATTTTGAGACGTCAAATGTTGCGTGATCCCATTTTTTAAATAAAGGACTGGAAGGTTACTATATTAGTTTGTGAAGTTTTAGCGTTAATTTAATTTTTTTTTTACATATTTTTCCTACTTTTATTGATTAATTAATTACACATTTTTTTGGGATTAGCTAGGAGAAAATAATTTTAAAAAAATTATTTAAATTATTAAATTTAAGGTTACTATAATTATATGTGAACTTTTGACATAAATTTTATATTTTTATTATAATTTTCCTATTTTTAATTTATTAATTAATCATTTTTTATTTGAGGAAAAAACTAAAAATTCAAAAAATAAATGAAATTGTAGAATTTAAGGTAACTATATCTATTTGTAAATTTTTTGTATTAATTTTATATTTTTATCATATTTTTTCTAATTTTTATAAATTATAAACTCATTCACGAGATTTTCTCAAAAAAAATATTACAAAACATTGTTCAATTTAAGGTTAATCTATTTTTTTGTGATTTTTTCGGCGTTAAATCTATATTAGTATCATATAAATTCTATTAATATAATAAATTACTCATATTCGTGCAAAAATAAAAATTCAAAAAAAATTGTTGAAAACTATATTTTTATGATAAAAAGTAAATGTGTGTTTGTTTTGGAACTTACTTATTTGGGTTGTACATGTTTATTATGTTTCATTGAAAAACTGATGCCTACTCTTCTAAGTGAGAATCGGTGCAACAGAATCAAGATCTTCATGTGGGACATACATAGGATGTATCATGTAGGTTTCAGACATGTGCATCAGCAAACGACAGATAACATTTTTCATCGAAAAGACGCATTGGACGTGAGCATATGGAAAAATACTTTCACAAAAATCAGGAGACATCCTCAAAGCCCACCTGCATCAAATACGGTGTGTGCGCATCGACAGAGCTACATCAGTCGTGGCTTGCGTCCATCAGCCAATGGCATACCACATTGGTCATCAAATGCACGCAACGGCATAACATGTGCGCATATAGCAAACGACGTTTGCAGAAGTTAGCCAACATCATCCAAGGCATGCACGGATCAAACGTGATGTGTGCTCATCGGCTGGGAAAATTATTCATGGCCTTCACGTATTAGACGTAGCATATGCGCTTCTGGAAAATGACGTCTGCTATTGTCAGGTGAAATCGTTGACACCCTGTACGTATTAAATGTTGTGTGTGTTCAATGTCAGGTAACATCGTTCGCACGCATCAAACATTTCATGAGTGCATCAGCTGGGCAATATCAGTCGCGATATGCACACATCGGCCAACGACGGCTCACATCGGTCATGTCCTGCACATATCTGAAGTGCACATATACCAAGTGATATCTACACATATCCGGGGACATCGTCTAAGGGCTTTATTCATCAAACGCGTTGTGTGCGCATTTACTTTTCTACAAAGGTTGTGGCCTGCGCATATTGACAAGAGGCAACCAACATCGGTCCTGTCTTGCTCGAATTAGCGTAACATGTGCGCATATGGAAAACATTTGCAGACGTTTGGCGACATTGGACAAGGCCTACACACATCAAACCTGGTATATGCTTAATAACAGGAGATATCCATCATGGCTTGCGCGTATCAGATTTTTCATGTGCTAATCAGCTTGACGACATTGGTCATGGCATGCGCGCATTGATAACTCTAGCCGTCATCAGTCGTGGCCTGCTTGCATCGAACATGCGTATATGGCTAACGATATCTTCCAACATGACGCGACATCGTCTTAGGAATGCAGGCATCGAACATGGTGCATTCACATCGACTTGGCAACATCAGTCATGGCCTACACGCATCGGACATTTGTAGAAGATATCAGTCATGACCTTTACGCATCGTTCATAGCATGTGAATATATGGAAAATGACGCCTGTCAATGTTTGGCGACTTCTGCCAAGGCATGCATGCACCAAACATGGTATATCAACATCAGTTAGGCGTCATCAATCATAGTCTAAAAGCATCGAATGTAGCATGTGCGGAAGTTCAAAAAATGTCTTTCTATGTTATAAATATCATCCATGGATTATAAGCTTCACGTGTGGTGTATTCGCATCGGCTTAGCGACATCATTCGTGGACTAAACGCATTGGCCAATGTCACATGACATCGGCCAAGACTTACAAGCATAAGTTATGGCATGTGCACCTCGGCTGGGCTACATCAATGGTGTCATGTACACATTGGCAAAATTAAGAAGACAACTATCATGGCCTGCAAGCATCGAGCGTAGCATGTGTGTACATGAAAAACAGTGCATGCCAATGTAAGGAGACATCTGACAAGGCATGCATGCATCAAACATGGTGTGTACACATCTATTGGGCAACATCAGTCATGGCCTGCGCGCATCGGCCGGCAACAAAAGATATAGATTTAGTCCTGCATAAATCGGGTGTAAAATGTGCGTATATGGAAAACGACGCCTGCCAATGTGAGGCTTACATATGACAAGGCATGTATGCATAAAACGTGGTGTGTGCACATCAGCTAAATCGGACGTAGCATATATTCAAGTGGAAAACGATGTCTCTAATGTAATCACTATCAGTCAAATGGTGCAACCTTCACGCGTCGCGTGTGCGCATTAGCTGGTCGTTATCATTCGTTGACTACACGCATAGTCCAATGTCAAATGATATTGGCCAAGTCCGGCAAGCATAATTTGTGGTGTTCACACTTCTGCTAGGCGACATAAGTAGTGGCCTGCACGCATCGGTTAACTGATGACATGAGTCATGACCTATATGCATAGGGCGTAGCATCGACATATAGAGAAAACGATGCTTACCAATGTCAGGCGATATCTACCAAGGAATGAATGCATCAAACTTGGTATGCACACATCAGTTAGGCATCATCGGTCATGGTTTGCAGGCATCCAATGTAGCATGTGTGAATGCGGGAAACAATGTATTCCAATGACATTAGCATCAGCCAAGTCCTACAAGTTTCACATCTGGTGTGTGCAGATTGGCTGGGACATATAAATTGTGGCATACACGCATTGGCCAATGTCATATGACATCTACCAAGGCTTGCAAGCATCAGTTGTTGCATGTGCACATTGGTTGGGCGACATCAGTCATGGCCTACGTGCATCGGTCAACAAAATAAGACAATTGTCATTGCCCGAACGCATCGGGCGTAGCATGTGCGTATATGGAAAATGTCGCCAGTCAATAAGAGGCTACATCTTTGAAGTCATGCATGCATCAAACGTGGTGTGTGTAGCTACTGGGAAAAATCTTTTATGGCTTGTACGCATCGGCCAACAGTAGAAGACATCGTCATGGCTTGCACAAATCGGGCATAACATGTGCGTATATGGAAAACAACGCCTTCCAATATCAGGCGACCTCTGCGAAGGCATGCATGCAACAAATGTGGTGTGTGCACATTAGCTAAGTGTCATCGGTCATTTTTTGCATGTATCAGACATAGAATGTGTACTAGTGACAAAAGCCATCTTCCAATGGCATCTCCATCAGCCAAGGCCTGCAAGCTTCACTCGTGTTGTATGCGCATCTGCAGGGCAACATCATTCTCGGCCTAAACGCACCGTCCATCGTCATATGACATCGCTAAGGCCTAAAAGCATCTGATGTTGTGTGTGCACATCGGCTGGGCGACATAAATCGTGGCTTGCGCACATCGCTCAATAGAAGAAGACAATAATCATGGCATGTAGACACAAGGCCTATAATGTTTATATAAGGAAAAGGATGCCTCGCCAATGTTAGGCAACATTTTCTAAGGTATGAATGCATCAGACATAATGTGTGCTTATTAGTTAGGCGTCATCGGTCGTGGCCTGCAAGCGTCAGACGTGTCATGAGCGCAATTGGTGTCTTCAAATTGATATTGATATCAGCCAAGGCCTTGAAGCTTCACGCGTGGCGTGTGCGCATCTTCTTGGAGACATCATTAGTGGCCTACACGTATCGGCCAACATCATATGACCTTGTCCAAGGCCTGCAAGCATTAGTTGTGGCGTGTGCGCATCGACTGGGCAACATCGGTTGTTGCCTGCATTTATCGTCCAATGTTAGGCGACATCGTTCAAGGCATGCATGCATTAAACATTGTGTGCGTGCATCAATAGGAAGGCATCAGTTGTGGCGTGCGCGGATTGGCCAAAGGCAGACCACATTCTACGCGTGCATTCCTTAATCGATGTAACCTAACATTGGCAGACATTGTGTGCCAATACATCAGTCTGTCATATTTACATCGGCTTGGCGACAACGTTTATGGCCTACAACATCTTTCAGGAGACGTCATCCATTGCAGATTGTATCATCAAAGTCCTGAACTCATATGACGTGTCTTGAGCGCATCGTTAGGCAACATCAATCAACGGAAGGTACCATCAGTTAAGGCATGCATGTACCTACTATTGCAGATGTGCATCGGCTGGGAGAAACTGGAAATATCAATTCAGTATCAACCGATTTTTACTTGCATTTGATGTGGAAAGTTCACATCATCCAACAACACACGTCATCAGCTACTATACATTGACCGTGAGTACCTGCATAAGTCGTGGCCTATAAATCTTTCTCACCCAATGTCGATCGTTGACTGCCCGCATTGTGCACATTACATATTCATCTTCTGGCGTGGCCTACAAACATCGCTCAACTAACATTTGGTGCGACCTGCCCCTATTGCCCTTGGCCTATCCACAAATATTAGAGACGTTAGACATGGCTTACGACAACGACTTTTGACTGCAAACCAACATCGAACGTCGCCTGCATACATTGAGTTGCCGATGTTGAACATGGGATGCCCGCATCGATTTAATATACACACATCGGTCGGTCGACATCAAACATTGTCTTGCTTCATAGTTCGTGGCTTGCATATATTGATTTGGGGACTTTAGGACTTTGCTTGACCGCATTGTCGAAATAAAGGAACTTAAGGTTACTATATTTATTTGTTATTTTTTTTCATTAATTTCATAATTTTTTAAATATTTTTCTTATTTATATTAATTAATTATGCATTTTTTTAGGATATGCTAGGAGAAAAAACTTTATTCAAGAAAATAGTTCAACTTTTGGAATTTAAAGTTAGTATGATTATATATGAATTTTTTGCAAATTTTATATTTTTATCCTATTTTTCATATTTTTTTTATAAATTATTTACTCATTCTCGTGATGTGTTCAAAAATACAAAAGTTCCAAAAAATTGTTGAATTTAAGGTTACTCTATTTATTTGTTAAATTTGTCATTGATTTTATATTTTTATCATATGAATTATTTTTTATTATTTAGGTACTCATAATCATGAAAATCCGAAAAAATAAAAATTTAAAAAATTTATTTGAAAATTATATTTGGATTCATTAAAAATTTATTTATGATAAAAAGCAAATGCATGTTTTTACAATAGAACGTACAAATATGGGTTGTACATGTTCATTATAATTTTTTTGAAACATGATTCCTAATCCTCTAAGTTAGAATCAACACATTGAAATAAAGAGCTCCATGTTTGCCACGCATAGGACGTAGAATGTGGGCATCAGACATGTGCGGTGAATGACAGACGACATGGGTCATGGCCCACAAGTATCGGATGTGTGCATATGGAAAATAATGTCCAATAAGATCTTGAAACATCCTCGAGATCCCACATGTATCAAAAATTGTGTGTGCACATCGACAGAGCGATATAAGTAGTGGCTTGCGCTCAATGGACAACTGGAAATGACAATGGTCATGGCTTGCAAGAAACGACATAACATATGTGCGCATATGTTAAACGACGTTTGCATACGTCAGGCGACATCGCCCAAGTTATGCATGTATGAAACATGGCGTTTGTGCATCAATCGGGCGACATTGGTCATGGCCTTCACGCATCCAGCGTAAACATGTGCGCAGATGGAAAACAATGTCTGAGATGTCACAAAACATTGGCCAAGGCGTACACGCATCAATTATGGAGTGTGCGCAATGAAAGGAGACATCGGTAATGGCCTGCACACATAATATGTTGCATGTGCTAATAAGATGGGCGACATTGATCGTGGCATGCGCACATCGACAATGCCAGTCGTCATCGGTCATGGTTTTGTTGCATCTGACGTGCCCATATGGCTAACGACGTCTACCAACATTAAGCAACACCATCAAGGCATTCACGCATCAACCATCGTGTATGCGCATCGACTTGGTGACATAAGTAATAGCTTGCGCGCATTGACACACATCAGAAGAAATCGGTCAAGGCCTGCATGGATGGGTCATAAAATATGCATATATGGAAAACTATGTCTGCCAATCTCGGGAAAAATCTTCCAAGGCATGCATGCATCAAACGTTGTTTGTTTACATTATATAGGTCTCATCGGTCATTGTCGATAAGCGTTCGACGTAGAATGTGCTCAAGTGGACAAAGATGTCTTCGAATGGCATCAACATCAGCCAAGCCTTGCAAGCTTCACTCGTGGAATGTTTGCATCATCATTCATGGCTTACACACATAGACCATGTCATATGACATGGTCCTAGGCCTGCAAGAATCAGTTGTGGCGTATGCACATCCGTTGGGCGACATCATTCGTGGCATGTGCGTATCAGCCAACAACAGAAGACATCGGTCATGAACTGCGCGCATCATCGTAACATGTCCACCTATAACAAACGACATTTGCAATCTTCAGGCGACATCAGCCAATGCCTGCACGCTTCAAACAAGGTGTGTGCGCATCAGCTGTGCGACATTAATCATATCCGATACTCATCTGCAGAGCATGTGCACTTATAGAAAGTCATGTCTTCCAATGTTAGGCGACATTGTCCAAGATCTGCACGCATCATATATGGTTTGTGTGCAATAGAAGTCAATATAGGACATGGTTTCCATGCATCAAATGTTGAATGTTTGAATCAATTGGGCGACATCACTCGTTGCATGCATATATCAGCCAACGACGGCCAATATCGATCATGGCCTACACACATCTGAAATGAACATATGTTAAACGACTTCTACTAATGTCGTGGGACATTGTCCAAGGGATTTACAAATCAAATGGGTTGTGTGTGTATTGACTGGGCGACAAAAATCATAGGTTGCATATATCGGCGAATGGAAAAGTCAATCCGTCATAGCCTGCAATCATTAGCGTAACTTATGTGCATATGAATAATAACAACTACATATGTCAAGTGCCAAAGGACAAGTCCTATACAAATAAAATGTGGCGTGTGGGCAAAAAATTGGACAACATCGGTCATGGCCCACACACATAAGATGTTGCATGTGCTAATCAGCTTGGCGACTATGGTTATGGCATTCGCGCATCAACACTTCCAGTCATCATCCGTCATGGCTTTCTTGCATCAAATTTAAACAATTTTAAAATGACTATGCTTAGTAAGATTGCCTAGGAGACATAGGTTAGACAGGTTCACACAGATTAGTGCACATGGAACCAGACCTCTAAACCTATGCACCAGACAAGAAAACCAACTTGGTGAGTTAGTTGAGCTAGGCAGGTTGGTTCCATCCATGTTAAGTACCCGAATACTAGGATTCACCCGGATGAGTCTTAACAGACTTAGAGGGTTAGTCCTAGGTTTTAAGGGTTCTAGTGGTAAAAAAGTAATTTCAGGGCTCGGGATAGTATGGTAATTACCCTAGGTTGATATTTAATTAATTAAATAATGTTATAATTAGTCAAAATGGGTCAAATATTTGTGGTCACACCCGAGTTTTACCGGATCTCCACACCCAGGTTGACGCAGAGTTGGAGGCACAAAAAGGGACGACTTAACTTGCTTAAATTTAAAAATAATCAGGAGGGGCATTATTGTAAATTAATATGTAGACAATAATATAATTTTAACATTTAAATTATGTCGAATAAGTCAACAACAAACTCTCCAAAAAGGGGTGCACGACTCCCACTAGGAGTGTGCTTTATGCCCACTCTTAATTCTTTATATTACTCCTAAAAACATCTTAAGCTTTACATCACAATTCAATAAAAGAAAATAAACGTAAACTCACTTCTCTAAAAGTATTCTTGGATGCATCAAAAGGAAGAATTTGTACGCATAAGTGTTTTAAGTAAACAATTTCACATGGGAACAAGAATCAAAGCTCGGAAGAAAGTGGTGTGTGTGTGGGGACGTGTGAAATTTGCTGGCTGTCAAGGCTTAAAAGGTATGGGTTTTCTTCTCTCCTAGTCATTTTTCCAAGAGTCCCCTAAGGTTCAGTTTAAGTCCAATCGAGATACTAAGGTTGTCCCTCATTACATGCCTCTGTCATTAGATCCTATGACTTCTGGTAGGTGATTTTAGGATTAATTGTGATTGTTTCTCGGAATTATTATGACGTTGTTATGTACCTCCTAATCATGAAGGTTACATGTTCACAAAACATGCTCTTTTTTTGTAATTTTATTGTTACGATTTACATGTAGATAATGGTGAATCATGTGTTATGTAATATTGTGTGTTTAACATACAAACGGAAATCGTGATATTATTGGAAAATAAAGTGCAATCAAATTCCTTAATGAATTGGTTAAAAGTATGTGTAAAACTATGAGTAAAACACCTAGGATAAATAAAAGAAAGTGAATTAAAATTATATGTTAATTGAACATGGTTTCGGCTAGTCAGTAGTATAAATGAAGAGAAATAGATGCTGACATTAGGGTGGATCTTGAAACCTTAAGGTACTAAAACTAAGAGAAGAAGTCTTCATTTAAAAGATAAAAAATAGGGTGAGAGAGGGGATTCGAACTCGGCTCCTTTGATAAGGGAGTGAGATACATAAATCTTACACGAAAATAAAATAATATAAATTGCGGCCACTGAGATTAGATCCCATATCCTCTTGGATGAATTAATGAAGTCACCTAGTATAAATAATTAAAAATAAAGTGTTTCCCAACGGACTCGAACATGGGTCCCCTTGACTGAAATTGTGAAACATATAAGTCTCACATATAATGAAATGAAATGAAACCACTATGGATCGAACTTGGGACCCTTGGTTGAATGTGTAAAATGCATTAGTCTTACACATTATATGCTTAGATTATCATTAAAAACATAGTCAATTATGAGTAACTAGAACTGGGTAATACCATATGTTAATGTTAAGATTAATACATGAACATTCAGGTAATGAGGTGAGTAATTTATATTAAATTATGATTCTAATGAAAATGGTGACAACATGATAAGAGTCTAAGATGAATGGTGAGACAAGTGTCAACCAAGCCTAAGTAAAGGTCACTAAAAGTACTCACCTAAGAGAGTGTTAAATATAAAGAGACAAGTCTCAATCAGATTCTATATGTAAGTGTATGGACAATTCAGACTTAATACATAAAGAAGAGATTAGAAATTATCTAATTAGATATGACTACCTCAATCTATGAATCAAGCTTCGAGGACGTATGAGTTTAATGTAAATAGGAACTTTAAACTAAGATTTGATAGGCTAGCTATGAGTGGTGATGCCTTCTTTTGGGAAGGGCAGAGGTTCACATAAATCTCATAAGATGAGATTGTTAACCAAGATGGGTATGGGTCTCCTTAAATCTACTAGTCTTTGAACTATGTTGACAACATAGGGAACTAGCTTGGTTCGAACTCCTAAAGCTAGTATGTTTTTAGTTTTACTTTGGCTAGTGACTCCACCTCTTTTCTATGTGGGGGAGACACAAGATTTCATGATGCTCACAAGATATATATAGTTTAAAGTTGAAGTTTCCTCAAAGTATTAAAGATAATGAAATGAACAATACCGAAGGTGTTTGTGCAAGACAATCAAGAGGTGAAACCGGATTCAAGTAATGACAGTAGGTCATTCTAGGTCCTTGCACTTGATGATCTCGATGATAGTCTTAATCTTCATCCTAGGTATAGTTGGTGTTTACATCAGACTATGAATGAATGAAATGATTAACTTGAAGTACAAATGAACGAATGAAGCAGGTTCTATGTTTGCTGAAGGAGACCCTCGGGTTGAGATCCCATATGTTGGGCCCTCACTTGAGATGTCGTAAGGCTACGCCCATGATTACAAGTTCTCATGGATATGAAATGTATAATATATGAAACATAAATGTATATTATCTGAATCTATGTGTGTATTATGTTGATATATTCATGGTATGACCTTTCTATTACAAAATAGTCAAAGTCAAGAGACTTGACCTTCTATGAAAGAATATTGATTAGGACGCGCAATTCTTATTCATGCATTACCATTATGTCTTGTTGCATGTACCCATACTTAGTGAAAGTGTGTACTAATTCCATACAATATTACTATTTTAGATGCAGGCTCAGGTTGATGTTGAGGGTATCATGCAGGTGTTCTAATTCAGAGATTTCATACGGACTTTGTAGGTCCTCATGCACTCCAACGTGCCTTCCTTTATATTTCTTGATTAATATTAGGTTTGAACTAGTTGGGTATGTTCCACTAGTGTTTCTTTCCTATTTTATTAAGATGCTGGTAATGATGTTGTTTTGGTAAGTATTACTTATGACATAAGATTTCATTTCTTTCAAGTTGCATGATCTTATAATTAGATGGTTGATGTATGAGCAATGAACTTCTTTTCAAATATGCGTTTATATGAAGTCTATATATATACTTCAAATATAAACAATAAAATTTTAAATTTTCTGCTAAAGTTAACCGTATGAATGTGATGAATGTAAGAAGAGGCTTGTCTGCAACGTCTGAGAGGTCAACGCAGTCGGTTGCATTTTAGATTTCAGAATCCGGGTCTTGACACAAATGTTCCATATCGATAAGGATATGAACAAATATCAAGCAACATAGTCCAAGGTATGCTCACATAAAACATAATGTGTGCACATCGACCGGGCGACATTAGTAATGGCTTGAGCGCATCAGTAATAGTAGAAGACATTGGTCATGGTCTGCACGCATTGGTCTTAGCATGTAAGTATAAGGAAAACGACGCCTGCCAATGCAAAGCGACATCTGCCAAGGCATGCATGCATCAACCATGGCGTGTGCACATCAGCTAGGTGTCATCAATCATTGTATGCAAATATCAAAATTAGCATGTGAGAAAGTGGCATACGACGTCTTTTAATGACATCAACATAACCCAAGGCCTGCAATCTTAATGCATGGTGTGTGCGCATTGGCTAGGCGACATCATTTATGGCCTACACACATCGATCAATGTCATATGACATAGGCCAAGGCTAACAAGTATCAGTTGTGGCATGTGCACATAGGATAGGTCACAATAGTCGTGTCTTGCGCTCATCAGCCAATCGAAGAAGACATCGGTCATGTCGTACACACATCCGGCGTAGCTTGTGCGTATTTAGAAAATGATGTCTGCCAATGTTAGGCGACATCTTCCAAGGCATGCATGCATCAAATATGGCGTGTGGACATCAGCTAGGCAACATAAGTCATGGCATGTGGGCATTGACAAAAACTTGAACACATCGGTCGTGGCCTACTTGAATCTGACGTAGCATGTACATATACAGAAAATGACGCCTACTACTGTTAGGTGAAATTTGCCAAGGCATACACGCATCAAACATGGTTTTTTTACATCAGCTAGGCGTCATTAGTCATTTTCTAAAAGCATTACATGTAGCATGTTCATAAGTGGCAAACGACGTCTTCCAATGGAATCAACATTAGCCAAGGCTTGCAAGCTTCACATGTGGCATGTGAGCATCGGTTGGGAAACATCATTTGTGACCTACACACATCGCCCAATTTCTAATGTCGTCATCCAAGGCCTGTAAGAATAAATTGTGGCGTGTGCACATCGGCTGGGAGATAACGGTCGTGGCCTCCGCACATTGGTTTATAGAAGAAGACAGTGGTCATGGCCTTCCCGCATCAGGAATAACATGTGCGTATATGAAAGAAAGTCCTGCTAGTGTGTACATCCCTTAGGCATCATTGGTCATGACTTGAGAACATCGAACGTAGAATATGAGCAAGTGGGAAACAACGTCTTCCAATAAGATCAACATCAGGCAAGGCCTGCAGCTTCACATGTGATGTGTGCGCATTGGTTGGGCGATATCACTCAAGGACTACACGAATCTTCCAACGTCATATGACATCATTCAAGTCCTGCTAGATTAGATATGGTGTGTGCTTATCGACTATGCGATATCGATTGTGGCCTTCTTGCATCAGCCAATGTGAGGCGATGTCGTTCAAGGCATACACATATGTGAGAAGAAGACAGTGGTCATGGCATTCCCATGTCATACGTAAAATGTACGTATATGGAAAAAGTACCTGTCAGGCGACATATGCCAAGGAATAAATGCATCAAACATGGTGTCTGCACATCATATAAGTTTCATCAATCATGGCCTTCAAGCATCAAACATAACATGTACACAAGTGGAAAACGACATCTTTCAATGACATCAGTATCAACCAAGGCTTGCAATATTTACACATGGTGTGTGTGCATAAGAAAGGTGACATCATTAGTTGCCTACACGCATATGCCAACATCACATGATATCTTCCAAGGCCTACAAGTATTAGTTGTGGTGTGTACATAGTTACTAGCATCATCGGTTCTGGCCTCCTTGAATCAGCAAATATTACGCGACATTATCCAAGGCATGCACACATCAAACATTGCGTTTGTGCATCAATTGGGAGACATATATCGTGTCCTACATGCATTGGCCAAAGGTAGATGACATTACTCACGGCATGCACACATCACAAGTTTCATATGCTTGTATTGGATAACGATGTCTGTCAATGTCAGGCGCCATCGGTCAACGTATGCACACATCAAATATAGTATGTGCACATTCGCTAGGTGATATCAGAAATGGCGTGCACACATCAGACGTAGATTGTGCGTATGTGGAAAACGATGTTTGTTATGGTATTAGCAATAGACAAGGCCTGCAAGCATCACCCATGGTGTGTGCATATCGGTAGGCGATATCGGTCATAACCACCGAGAATCGGCCAATGTAAGATGACATCGACCAAGGCCTTCACACATCAAACAGAGTGTGTGCATCGGTTGGGCGACATTAATTGTGATATGCACATATCGGCTTCATAGCATCGGTTGTGGCATGCACGCATAATTTAGGCGATGTCGGCAAATGAAAAAAAGCATCATCAAAGGCTTGTCTACATCTGACGTGTGATGCACACATTAGCATGTTACGTCACCCAACGACAAGTACTATTAGTCTAGGCATACATATATCTAATATGTCATAGTTTCGTTGATGGACATACTATTGGTCTATATTTCTAAATATGATGATGACTACTCTTGATGCTATATTATTTTTAGTTGGACATTACTTGGGATCCTTTGGTTGGTTTACTTGGTTGAGTAAGGTTATGGGGCTTTGCTTTGTGATTGCACTTGTAGGTTAAATAGTGGATTATGAGCAATTGTTTTACTTATATTATGATGTTACTAACTTTTATATATGTTGAATTTACTATTACTTGTTAATGTTGGTGTTGTGTTGTACACAGTTTTGACTTATGCATTATGTGACTATTGGATTATATCTGTTCTTGATTGTACATATTGCAACCTCTCCCATCAGCGATAGAGGGAACACTCTCAACCCAATGACGTTCATGTAAAAGTCTGGCCTTCCTATACAACTCTTGCACACCGACCTCATTTTGGCTATGTGAGCATGGGGATCCTCAAATGGTAGCCCTGAAAACAAACCCATTGCAGTGAGCATCTGCATCATGCTAATAGTTACCACGAACGTATGCCCCTGCGGTGAAGGAGGTAGGACAAAAGACCTATCAGAATAAGTGATGTTGATGTTTTCTCTATAGAACTATTGAAGGTGTGGGATGGGAGGTTTCATCCCTAAAGCATCATTATTCAATTTTTTTGCAACCACTAGATTGTGAGCGGTGGTGGGAGTTGGTGATTGATCCTAACACGTAGATTAGTAAGGTTCTGCTTATTATTCATTCTTTGAAGTACAGGGTTAAGTTCAGAATCGAATAGAATTATTTAATCTCCTCGAATCGGTGTACTTGGCATATATTAGAGCTAGATCTCAGAGAAACAAAAACAAAAGAAAAAGTAAAATCAAGAACTTGTTGACTAAATTTCAGTAATGTTATTGTGGTTAATCTAAAAGAAACTTTCCCTTGAAGCGGTACCAAAATTTGATAAGCTCAAATTATACCTCCCTAAATAAGTATAAGCGGTCACATCTAGTAAAGAACCCAACTATTAGGTTGGGGTTGATCCCACGAGGAAAATTATTTAGACTTAACTTCAATGTATGATTACTTCTATTCGGTCAAGTCCTTTTCTGAAGAAAAGTAATTAAAAGTGTGGGGGGGGGAGAGGGGTTTTGTGAATTAAAAGTCTTTTGTTATCTCTATGTAAAACAATTAATAGGAGTAAATCTTCCGTGTTTATCAAGTTGTGAGAGAAACTAGGGTGTAAGCTTTCCCTATATATTCACAACGCCATATTCCTAGCTATAAAAGTTATTCCCTATTGGTTCGTATGAAAAGTGATAAGTTAGGTATCTCTAAGTCCTTGGTCCAACACTTAGAGAATTTCACCCCGTAACTAGGTCTGACTACGTATGTCTAAGCTACTAACCATTACCTTTACTTTATATTAAGCATCATATTCGATGTATGACTTAGTTATTACTTCGCACCAATCGAAACTAGGCTATTAGATAGTATCCGACTAAATCTATGTTGATCATTCTATTCCTATTAGTTACCTACTAGTTCCGACAAGTAATAATAACGCGAGTCTTAATGCGTGAACTCGTTAAAAAGAGTTCTAAGCGAAAGAATTATCAATGCATGCAACAAACTATTTGAGAATTCTTATTTAGCTAGGTTTAATTTGTAAACCACCCATACTTCCCACAACCCTAGTTGTGGATTTAGTTACTCATGCATAGAAAAACACAATTCATAGTTGATAAATAAAAAATCATGAACCTACTTAGACTAATACGTAGACAATTCAGAAATTCAACTTGGAACAATAATAAATCACTTAAAACTGAATCGCAAAATTTAAATTAATGCCAATGTTACAAAAATTGAATCTCCAAAGATAAACTTAGAATAGTAGTAATATAATCCAACCCCAAAAACGAGGTTTTGCACCCTATTTATAGAAAATATTGTCTTTAATTAAAAAGAGTTATAATAAGGAAAGTTGTCCGAAAAACGGGGCTGTAATCGATGACCCCTATAGACGGTCCGTCGATGAAATGATGGACTATCGCTGCTTCTGTTAGTCAATACTTGACATTTTTCTCCTATATCTGGAATCTTCTATGAATCAATCAATTGACCAACAACACGATCCGTCGAGGCATTTGTTGTCCTTCGATGCCTTCCGTTATTCCTACTTAGAGTTTCCTAAACTTTTTATACTGGGCCTATCTCTGATCAAATCAACGATTCAACAGGACGGTCCGTCAATCCTTTCGTAGCCCCACACTTGGTTAGATTTCCACAAGATTCTCCCGATGCCTGAACTTCCAGTCGAGGTTACTATCTACGGTCTGTCAATGAAACGACAGACTGTCGATGGCCTTCGTGGGCCACCTCTACACTAAATCTCAGTTACCTTCTGCATTTTGGTTTGGGACACATTTCTGCAAAACAAAGATTAAAAAAACATATTAAAATGTCGACAAAAAGGTTCTACATACATACAAATCTCAAGAAAAATGCATTGAATGTATAGTAAATTAGCAGTACATCAATATGTTATCGCGAGGGATGATTTTTTTTTCTTGGAATGAATGAATTCTTCTCCGTAATGCATGATTTTTCCGCAATGCATGAATTTTCAGTGATGCATGAATTTTCTCTTGCAATGCATAACTTCTTCTTTGATGCATGAATATCAACTCGCGATGCATGTATATATTATCGCGATTCATGAATTTCTTCAATGCATGAATAGCAACTCGCGATGCATGATTTTCCGCGATGCATGAATATCTTCTTGCAAAGCATGATTTTTCCGGGATGCATGAATATTAACTCGCGATGCATGATTATCTGTGATGCATGATTATCTGTGATGCATGAATATATTTTCGCGATGCATGATTTTCCGCAATGCAGGAACTAAGAATAGTAGTAATATAATCTAACCCCAAAAATAAGGTTTTCCACCCTATTTATAGAAAATATTGTCCTAAATTATGAAGAGTCTAAATAAGTAAAGTTGTCCAAAAACCACGGCTTTAATCGATGGCCCCACAAACGGTCCATCGATGAAATGATGGACCGTCACTGCTTTTGTTAGTCCAGACTTGAAATTTTGTTCTATCATCTGGTATCTTCTCTATATCAATCAATAGACCAACAACACGGTCCGTCGATGCATCTACTGTCCTTCGATGCCTTCTGTCGTTCCATGCATAAAGTTTGTTCAAATTTTTGGTACTGGGACTATCTCTTATCCAATCAACGATTCAACTGGACAGTCTGTCGATCCTTTCGTAGCCCCACACTTGGTCAGATTTCCCATAGTTTCTCCAGATGCCTGAACTTCCAATCTACGGTCACCATCTACGGTCTATCAATATAACGACGGACTGTCGATGACCATCTGGGCCACCTTTGCACTAAATCTCAGTTGCCTTCTACATTTTGGTTTTGGACACCTTTTTGCAAAACAAAGATTAAAAAACATATTAAAGTTCGATAAAAAGGCTCTATACACACACCAATCTTAAGAAAAAAACCATTGAATGTACTGTAAATTCACAGTACATCAATATGTTATCGCGATACATGAATTTTATCTTGCAATGTATGAATTCTTCTCCACAATGCATGATTTTTCCGCAATGCATGAATTTTCCATGATGCATGAATTTTCTCTTGCAATGCAGGACTTCTTCTTCGATGCATGAATATTAACTCGCGATGCATTCATATCTTCTCGCGATTCATGACTTTCCTCAATGCATGAATAACAAATCGCGATACATGATTTTTCGCGATGTATGAATATCTTTTTCAAAGCATGATTTTTTGGGATGCATGAATATCAACTCACATTACATGATTTTCTGTGATGCATGAATATCTTTTTGGGATGAATGATATTCCGCAATGCATGAATATTTTGTCACGATGAATGATTTTCCTGCAATGCATGATATTTTGCCGCAGTACACAAATATATTCTCGCGATGCATAATTTTCTGCGATGTATAAATTTCTCTGATGCATGAATATTAACTCGCAACGAGTGATTTTTTACAAAACATGAATTTTTTCTGCAATCCATGAGTTTTTGTGAGGTACCCTTGTTACCAAATGAATTTTTTTTTAATAGAGTGATATAATGTCTTCTAGGTGCCTTCACGATAGTGATATCGTCTCAACTGAAAATACAGTAAAATGACCCTCCAGGTGGTGTATTATCTACATCAATAACAAGAATAAAATGACTCTCCAGAGTAGCGCATCATCTCAATCAACAAATAAAACTTAAATGACCCTCCGGGTAGTGTATCATCTCAATTCACGATACAATTAAAATGACCCCTCCAAGTAGTAACATTATCATGTCTAATAATGTGATGCAGATGATGTCCTTGATGAAAGCCGTAAAATGTCTTTCTTATGATTTTCATTTGGGAATTGGATGAAACAATGTTGTTCACTTTCCGGAGTCTTTAATACAAGAAATATAGAATAATTCCAGCATCCACAGAAAAAATTGTAAATTTTTGGGAGCTCTTCGCCCTTTGACTTATCCATATTCATTAATCGGAGGAATTTTGCTGATTCCAAAACAACCTATAAACATTTGTCGACAGAAAAATTGTTCATTTTAAAATGAACTAATCTATGTCGATTGCTTCAGTTGTCTGCTCTTTGTCTTTCCATCTCTGATTGATTTTCTTATCTCCCGACTCTTGATAGATAAAAAATATATTTTATACCAAAACAAATGAAACAGAAAAGGGATTTTTTTAAAGGAAAATAAATTTTCCAAAAGTAGTATTTTGAACAAAGGTTACTGCCAATATCCCGTCACATCAGGTTTAGCGAACTTCTTTGAGTCTGATGCTGCGAAGTCTATCTTATTATTGACTGGGGTGTACTCAAAGTCACTCATAGACTGTCGGTAAATCCAGTAGAAATTTGGAGGCCATACTCAATATTTTGATCCAGTTAGCTGTATCAACTCATCTTTAACTGTTGATGAATAAATCACGAAATTTTTGAGATCCTCTAAAAAATTATATCAAAGTGGAAAAATTCAAAGCAACTTTAATCTTGACTTGATAAGAAAAATCTTCTTCTTGAGAATTCTTTAGTACCTATAAAAATTCTATCCCAATTTTCATTATAAAGAAAAATAGAAATCTTACCGGTGATATGACCGAACCCTTGTGGTACCTACGTATCCCATTTAGGCAGGAATAAGGCCAAACGTAGTTTTCCAATCAAAGGTTACCAAAATAAAATTTTACAAAGAAAATGACCGAGGCCGACATAGGCCGCCTACGTATCTAATTCTTAAAAATTCAGTTCGAACGTAGTTTCGATACAAAGAAATATAAAAAGGGGTAATGAGGTGACCGAGGATGACATAGGCCGCCTACGTAGCTCATTCTTGAGAATTCAGGTGGGACATAGTTCATTATAAGAAGGATTAACTTTTAAAAAAGAAAATACAAGCAAATAGAACAATTACAAGGAAATAACAGACATACCAACTGAATCTTCACACATAATGTCTCTTAACAACATTTGAGTTGATCGGTTTTGGCCATGCAGTGTCATGCATCTCTGACAGGATAAAAGCACCTCCGATAGTACCTTGCGAACCATGTATGAAATTTGCCAATTCGGTGCAAATTTCCCTATATACTCATCCTGATAAGGAAAATTCGTTAAAAAAAAATTGACCAATTTAAAATTTTCAAGATCTGACTCTCTTGTGGAAAGCACAAATCATTCTCTGTCGATATAGTTGACCATAAAAATGGAAACCATTCTTTTCTCATTAATAAACATCAATTGATGAATTCACTTGGTGACACACTCACCATTACTCAACTCACCTTCTTGGATAACTCTCAAGGAAGGTATCTCAACTCAGCAATTATGACTGCGTATTTTCCATACAATAGCAAGTATGGCGTAGTTCCAGTAGACGTTCTAATGGTCATTCAATAACCCATTAAAGCATACGGTAACATCTCATGCCAACCTAAGTGATTATCGATTATTTTCCTCAAAATCTTCTTGATTTTCTTATTGGCGGCCTCTATAGCTCCGTTCATTTGAGAAAGATAAGCGGTTGACTTTTGGTGAGTAATCTTAAACTGCTCACATATATCTCTCATCAAGTAACTGTTGAGAATTGCAGCATTTTCAGTACCGATGGACTCTGTTACTCCAAACTTGCAGATCAGATTGTTACGCACAAAATTAACTACCACTTTCTTGGTCACGAGTTTGTACGAAGTTGCTTCAACCCACTTAGTGAAGTAAACAGTGGCAACCAAAGAAACCTATTTCCGTTAGAATCGGCTGGATCTATTGGACCGATGACATCCATGCCCAATCTATGAATGGCAAAGATGAACTCATAACATTGAATTTGTGAGGCGACACTCAGATCAAAACACCATGCACTTGACATTAATGAAAATTATGCACAAACTTGCAAAAATCGTGCTCCATAGTCATTTAAAAATAACTGGCTCGAAGGATGCTCCTCGCCAAAGTGAGTCCATTCATGTGGGTACCGCAAACTCCAGCATGTATTTGTGTAATAAGCTTCGCATCTTCAGCAGCATCTGTACATCTAAAAAGATATAAATCTGGAGTCCTCCTATAAAGGATTTATCCACTTAGAAAGATGTTTAGGGAAAGATAGTGTATCGACTTCCTATGGTTAGATGTTCCACCATCAGGATAACTCCCGGTCTCTAAGTACTTCTTTATATAAAAATACCATGGAAAACCATCTGTTTTTGCTTTAACATGTGAATAATGGGCCAGATGTTCTTTCAACTCTATATCTAGAGGATCAATGTAATTAGTATCCGTATTTTTAATCATTGAGGCGATAGTTGAAAGAGCATCATCCAACTCAAATGGTGTTCTAGGAGAATCTCTGAACTTAATCTCACGGAATTTTCCGCATATCTTTTGTGTATATTGTACGTATGGAGTAATATTTGGGTTCTTCACTGCTCATTTTCCTTGAACCTTATGAATCAACATATCTAAATCTCCAATAACTAGCAACTTGTTGACATTCATTTCAATGACCATTTTCATACCAAGGGCACAAGCTTTATATTCAGCCATATTGTTAATGCAATTAAATCGCAGTTTAGCAGCCATGAGATAGTGTTGACCAGATTCTGAAACTAAAACTTCTCAAATACCACATTCTTTGTGATTCGCCGCTCCATCAATGAATACTCTCCTACAAGGGTATGCTTCAGAAGTATCTTCTCCCGTGAACGACACCTCCCCATCTGGGAAATACGTCTTGAGCGGTTTATATTTATCATCAACGGGATTTTATACAAGATGATCGGCCAAAGCCTGTGCTTTTATAGCCTTATGGGTCACATACATAATATCAAACTCGCTCAAAAACATCTTCAATTTAGCCAACTTTGTGGTTGACATTGCCTTCTGGAAAATATATATAAATGGGTCCATTCTGGAAATGAGATATGAAGTATAATAAGACAAATAATGCCTTAATTTCTGGGAAATACAAGTTAAAGCACAACATTTTCTTTCCAAAAGAGTATAACAGGACTCGTATTGAGTGAAATTCTTGATTATGTAATAATTAGCTTGTTCCTTCTTCCCCGTCTTGTCATGTTTACTAAGTACGCAGCCAATTATCTAAGACGGGAAAATATAGCAACAATAGGCTTCCTTCTCGCGGTGGCACAAACACAGGTTCTTCATAGAATCAAAAGCAGTCTGACATTCTTCAGTCCACTTTGTCAAAACATCTTTCTTCAACAACATAAAGATGGGCTCACACACCACAGTGGATTGAGCATTGAACTGACTGATGTAGTTAAACCTCCCTAAGAAATTCATTACTTCATTCTTTATCTGCGGAGGAGGTAACTCTTGAATGGCCTTGATCTTGGAAGGATCTAGCTCAATACCCCTTTAGCTTACTGTGAATCCCAACAACTTCCTAGATGGAACCCTAAAATTACATTTGGTGGGATTTAACATAAAGTTATAATGGTGCAGAGGCTCAAGGAACTTCATTAAATGTGTCAAGTGATCTAAAAACTCGTGGGACGTGATAATGACGTCATCTACATACACCTCGATCTCCTTATGAATCATGTCATGAAATATTGTCGTCATAGCTTTCATTTAGGTAGCACCAACATTTTTTAGACCAAATGGCATCACCCTATAATTATATACACCCTAGGGCGCAATAAAAGTTGTATTTTCTACATCTTCTTCATCCATCAGGATCTGATGATAACCTGCATAACAATCCACAAATGATTGCATTTCATGCTTAGCACAGTGATCGATCTGAATGTGAATGTTTGGCAACAAAAACTTATCCTTTGTACTTACTTTGTTGAGATCTTTGTAATCGACACAGATTCTGATGATCCCATCTTTTTTGGCGACCGGAACAACATTGTCTTACCTAGTCGGCTATTGCGTCACTTCAATTAATTGAGATTCGATCTGTTTGGTGATAGCTTGTTTAATCATTAAATATAGCTCTGGCTTGAACTTCCAAGCCTTCTTATTCACTAGACTAAATCCTAGATTAATCGGAAACTCGTGAGACACCTTATTGGTACTAAGCCCTAACATGTCGCTGACTTCCCAGACGAATATATCAATTTATTTAGCTACCAAATGAATCATGTTCTTTCCTTGGGCTTCATTCAGGTGGACAATGATTTTGACCTCTTTGACACACTCATGGTATCCTACATTCATAGCCTCAGTTTCATCAAAATTCGGCTTATGCAGATTCTTAAGCTGCCGAAATTCCTCAGCAACATATTTTGGTACATCATTTTTCTCTTCGTACTCTTAAACATAGTCATAACCTACCTTATTTGGTTGTTTAGCTCGTGTCCTGACATAATATTGGAAGGTTGTCATTTAAAATTACTGAAATCATAAGAAATAAAGTTAGGAAAGTAAAATGAGCAACTAAGAAAATAAACAAGTTTTAATTAAAAAAGGCTTTCATTCTAATCGAAAAAAAATGTAAACTTTCACCATGGCAAAGGGTCATGTTGCCTTATAAAACATTATATGGGAATATCATAATTCAAGTAATTAAAGAAACTACAAAATGGTGGGTCTCGAGTCTCTTCCGTACTTCCATTGATTTAGAAAAGCTAAATAAACAATGTCCTTCTACCAAATAACATGGGAATCACGATTAGTGTGGAGGTCCAATTCTGCGGCTGCTCTCCAGGCTCAGCATCGCC
The DNA here is from genome assembly GCA_027705065.1 of Solanum peruvianum. Lineage (NCBI taxonomy): Eukaryota > Viridiplantae > Streptophyta > Magnoliopsida > Solanales > Solanaceae > Solanum > Solanum peruvianum. Next base: position 6,894,381 of record JAKWJD010001756.1, on the reverse strand, counting down.
AATACAGGCTAGCTCGACCTTGTCCTCTATGACAACGTCAATCTTTTAAAAAAGGGCCAGATTCCTTCCCCTAGGCCATCAAAATCGGCGGGCTGTCAGACTGGAAATGACTAGTGATGACGTTCAAATATACTTATTGAAAAGAAATATAAACAATCATATATAATATATTTACCCAATTATGAGTCAGGGTCAATCCCATAAAGAATATGGAAGAATATTATTAATGGCAAATATATAACTTGATAGGCGTTATATTAAAATGGAAGATTTTAGCCTCAAATAAAAATAAAAGAAATAAAAATAGCTTTGAACTAAGTATTTGTTTATATCCCAATTAATAAAAAAAAACTAGGAATGTGTTCTCCATAAGCTCATAAAGCGGTAATCCTAGTAATAGCATTTCTTCTCTAGTGTTATGCATGCAAAGTGATAAGTTATGTATCTCTAACTTTTTTGTCCGGCATCTAGAGAATTTCACCTCGTACCTGGGTACGGTTACGTGTGTATCTGTTACTTAACCTTATCTTTACCTCATATTAAGCATCATATAAATGTATTGCTAAGTTACTACTTTGCACCTATTGAAACTAGCCTATTACATAGTTTATACTAAATCTACGTTCATAATTCTTTTCTTATTAATTACTGCCGTGGTCCAACAAGTACCAACAAGGCAAGTTCTAACGTTGCCACCATTAAAAACACTTCTAAGCAAAAGAATTATCAATATATTCAATAACCTAATCGAGAATTCCTTCATTACTATTCTAATTTGTTAATCGCTCATGGTTCCGACCAACCGTGTAGTTAAGCTTAGCTACTCTGCATCTCAAAAACAAAATAAAAATTTATTAAAATAAATATGTTTGTGTTAACCATAAAAAGTTAAGATTAATATTCGCTTTAATCTATTAATTTACCTGCTTGATTTCCTTCTTCAATCTCCTTTTTTTATTTTGTTTTAACTTCTTAATTTTTTCATTTTCCCACCAATTTAATCATACAAATAAAATACAAATAGCACAATACATAAAAATTATGCTCAAAACTGACAAGTATAAATAATAAATGTGAGGTAAATAATGATAAAAATGTGTAATTTTGCCTCTCATCAACATCCCACACTTAAATATTTATTCATCCCCGAGCAAACATTAAAGCTCATCTAAAAAAGATTATTCTAGCAATGTCATAACTTTGATTGATACAAAAAATTAGGCCATATATCCATTTTAAAATATTAAGTAGACTTAATCAATTATTATGCTAGACAACCAAGTAAAGAGAAAACCTTTGACCTCCTAACTCCAAGGAATGATTTTGAAATCATCAAATTTAAGTTTGCTTACCTACTCTCATCCAAAAAGTTAATAACATCAGTTATCTATCATGAAACAAGTTCCCTTAAAAAAAGAAATAGTCCACAAACTTAATTCAAAAGATTGAATATAGATTAAGGACTTCATATCAAGAACAACTCTCACACTCACAAATAAAATTCACATGTATGCACAAAGAACCATATGTCTTCCCATTGTGTACATCTCCACTAATTAAGCACACTTGAATAGAATCAAATAGCTCTTTAACGGGTTATAACGTAGGCTAGGGGACGGGTAGAAAAAATATATAATAGTGACTTATACTTCCTTAAGAACTTTGCAATTTTTATAATTTATCACCCATATTTTCTTCTCTTTATTTTAAGTCCTCTCTTCAACAATTCTTTCACAATTAATTTTCATCATCACAAGAATGTTTCAGTCATCAATTATTTTTATTAATTTCCACCCTCGACTTGTGTATTTTACATGATTTAAGGTTCATGGTGTCATTTGAAGGACCATGGCCATTATCAAGATAATTTTTTTTTTATGTCACATTGCAATTAAATTTTTTTTTTTAACATTCTTTAAAAGAGGTCTTTTATGAACTTTGTAGCTATCATTGATTACCTTTTAACTCAAGCATCCCTATTTCTACGAATTGATAATTAAAATAAATTTTATGCTATGATGCTCAAGGAAGCAAGGTGCAAAAACTAGGGATTCAACAAAACAGTCAAGGGAAAAATATGGATACCAACAAAAGGCTACAAGCTCAAAAGGGCTAACTAATGATAAAATATCTGAAAAAGGCTAAAATATATATGAAAAATCAAAGAAAGTCTATTATCATCTCCTAAACAAGGCAACACTTTTTTTCTAATTTCTCTTCAATAACATACATGGCAAGTTATTGACTAAGATGCAAAACATGGAATAAACAAATCTCACCACACATGACACAAGTATCAATCAAGATCGATCAATTCTACTTCTAACCGAGACAGGATCATAGCAAACTACAAAATAAATAAGTTATATACAATGTCACAACCACGAAACTAAATGTCAAAAGTTTTGCAATTTCACAGGTAATCAAGCATTCACAAGAAAGTAGTACTTAAAATTAGACCCAAATAGTAAGTATCATATAACTTAAAAGGGGTTATCTTTTTTCTTTCCAAAACAAATAACTGAAAAAAATTATTCGTAAAATAAATAAATAAAAGACACCAGGTTCAAAAGGGAGAATCCTCATTAAAAAATCGAAAACAAAAGCTAAGGAACCCATCCTAAAAAAAACAGTAAAACAGTAAAAACTAGAAATTCATTCCTCCACACCACAGTTAAAAAATGCTATGTCCCCAAATCATTAAATAAAATATAAAAGAAGGTTTAGGAAAACTCACTGAAGCATTTAAGCCTAGCTAGAAGCAAGTTCTCTAAATTTTTAGCAAGGGTCGTCACCCAACACTTAAGCTTAAACATGCTCCTTTAACTATTATTTTTTGTTGGGTACTTAGACATTCCCTAATGTGCAAAAATAAGATTAAAATAAGGTGATACTAATAAAATAGAATAAAAAATAATTATTACATAAAAAAAAAATTACACCACTAATTGGTTCGCGATACGACACTATCAATTTTACCTTTTTTTCAACTTTGAAGATATGAAAAGCACCCCCAATTTGGAATCAATTTTTCTATTACGCTCAACGGGTGGTGGTTAAAAAAATAAAGGTCCCAAACAACAGATATCGAATTATGCACTTCTTGGATCCTAGTGAAGAATGTATTATTTCAATGTTGGAACAATGAATTCAAGAATATAGACACAATTTTCCTTCTTCATATACTCTTTTATAGGCTCAGATGACGCGTATAATAATAAAGAAAAAATTTAAAACTAATCCTAAGAAACAAAAAAAAAACTAAAAGTTAAAATAAATACTAAAGACAATTTCTAAGCCATATTTGTTGGAATCGGCGCCTTTATTTGATAACGTTCAAATATACTTCTTGAAAAGAAATATAAACGATCGTATCTAATATATTTACTCAATTATGTGTTGGGTTCGATTCCACATAAAATATGGAAGAATATTATCAATAGAAAATATTTTTCATGATTGGCCTTATATTAAAATGGGGGATTTTAAATTGAAATAAAAATAAAAGAAATAAAAATATCTTTGAACTAAGTATTTATTTATATCCAAATTAATAAAAATAACTAGGAATGCCTACTCCATAAGCTCATAACGCGGTAGTCTTAGTTATCCAATTCTTCTCTAGTGTTATGCATGCAAAGTGATAAGTTATGTATCTCTAAATCCTTGGTCCGGCATCTAGAGAATTTCAACTCGTACATTGGTCCGGCTCGTGTGTAGACTTTACTAGACCTTTCATTTACCTAATATTAAGCATTATATTCAATGTATTGCTAAGTTACAACTTTGCACAAATTTAAACTAGCCTATTAGATAGTATATACTAAATCTACGTTCATACTTCTTTTCTTATTAACTACCTCCTTGATCATGCAAGTAGCAACTACGCGAGTTCTAACGTTGGCCACCGTTAAAAAGACTTTAAGCGAAAGAATTATCAATACATGCAATAACCTATTTGAGAATTGCTCAATTACTATTCATACATTGTTAATCGCTCATGGTTCCCACAAACCTAGTTGTGAAGCTTAGCTACTCATCATCTCAAAAACACAATAAAAAATTATTAAAATAAATATGTTTGTGTTAATAATAAAAAGTAAAGAACAATAGCGAAACTATATTTTTATTAATCACAAAGACAAATAAATAATAAAGGAAAATGAAAAATAAATTACAATTCTCTGGCCTCCATGGTGGCTCTTTCAAAGCTCCAAAGCTAGAAGAAAATTTATTTATATCTTGTATCTTGTTTCTTTGCTTCCTACCAAATAATAACTTTTCATTCCTTATTTATAGATGTCGAAAACCCTAAATAAAATAATTGAGTCTAAACAAATTACAAATCCAAAACAAAAAATAATTGGCATTTCTTTTCCCTTTTATTTCCGCGTGTAGTAGTGCAGCATGAAGCGTGGGAGACTGCCCAATTGCTGCTTTCTTATGCAATTCACAATTGCAGAATATGAATCTTACATATGAATATATTATTTTATTCACTGACCTGTTAAGTTGCCTGCTTGATTTCCTTATTCAACCTTCCATTTTTAATTTGTTTTAGCTTCAAATTTCTTCATCTTTCCACCAATTTAATCCTAAAAATAAAATACAAGTAGCACAATCCATAAAAAAATTTCTCAAAACTGACAAATATAAAGAATAAATGTGAGGTAAATAATGATAAAAAAAATGTGTAATTTTGCGTCACATTAACTAGCAAATATGATGGATTCGTCTAGCAAATGCTTGATCAACACTCTTCTTCATCTTCAATTTGTCATCTGTAGGAACGTACCCCAAACCATACCTTGCTCTTTTGGCAGGAACCTAAATAGGCTCGATACTCCCTTGAAAATTCCTTCCCAATCAAAAACCTGGATCGAATTTATTCTAGAGCATCACCGTTGCATTCATCTTGTACATAGAGGGCATATGAGGTTCCGAAACCAAATCGTCACCAGTAGCATTAACCATCTCTACTATGTAGAAGTCAGTGCCTTGAGAGTCTTCATTTATGATTGGCGTATACCCACCAGAGTGGCTTCCTTCACCATGAATAACTAATTCTTGCTCCTTCCAGACAAACTTCATGAGTTGGTGAAAGGTAGAAGGCACAACCCCAACCATGTGTATGAACGACCTTCCTAAAATAAAGTTGTAGCTAGTGCCCATGTCAAGGACATAAAACATCGCGTTGAACTCTGCAGGACCCATCTGAATGACCAAGTTTACTGCCCTAAGTGTGTATCTCTACACCCCATCAAAGGCTCTCGCGTTGACTCGCTTTTTTTCAAGCTTCCCGAAATCAAACCTTAACTACCTCAGAGTCGACAACTGACAAATATTGAGACTACATACATCATCTACAAAAACATAGTACATATTATTTATTGATATATGACAGTGACATGCAAAGCCTTGTTGTGCATCCTCCCTTCGAAGGGCAGATCTTCATCACAGAAGATGATCCGATGTCCTCGGATAACCCGGTTTATCATGGTCGCTACATTTTCGCTGCAAGTTACCACGGGCACATATGTAACATCCAAAGCCTTCATCAGGATTTTCCTATGTAGATGTGCACTCTTTAACAAGACCCACACAAAAATCTGAGACGGGGTCTTCTCCAAATGCTTAACAATCGAATAGTCCTTCGGCTGCATCTTTCTCTAGAATTGTTTAGCTTCACCCTAACTTATTGGCCTCATTCCTTGGTCTTTCTTTTTCTTTCCATGGGAAAACTCTTCTAGAGTATAACATCTTCCAGATCTGGTCATTCCCTGAGCTGAAGCGCTTTCGATCACAAACCTTGGTGTAGAGAGAGTTTCTATTGGCACCAAGGCAACAACCTTTGGTGGTTTTAGAATCATGAACTCTTTATTCTCCTTGATGCTCTACGAGCCATGGCTCATTCCAACTTGTCATGAACAATGGGGACTATTGCCTTTGTCATGCAACGATCGTCATCCGTCTCTATCATATTGATATTGACGCCCCCATGATTTGGCAAAGGACTACTGTTGATTATAGGTGTGATTTTCTGGAGGGAGACCAATTTCTAGTCTATTAGATCCTAGATTTTGTGCTTGAGGTTAAAACAATCCTCAGTATCAATATTGTTTTATTGGAGTGATATTCACACTCCTGATTAGGTCTGTAAAATTGGGAGCTAGTGTCCATTGGTTTGGGTCCCACTGGATGGATATAACCTACACAGTTAATTGCTCTACAACTTTGTTCGGCTTTCAGGCAGGTGCTGTAAAAGTGCTGATGGGCTTTATCTTAAATCTAGAGCGAGAGTGGTCATAGTTTCCTTTAGGAGGACACATCTGATGATAGTTTTGGACATTACGATGGAAAGCTTAATATATGGGATAATGATTAGTTTGGTAATTTTATAATGGATGTTTTTAGTTCGTGGGGGTATTTTGGTATATTGGAGCTTGGTATACTGGGGAGGCACCCGGTAATTTGACTGCATGTGCTGCAGTTTGAGGGACCGCTTTGGTAATGAGGAGATGGAGTTTGGTAAGCTGGTGAAGGATTTTGGTAGATGGGGATAAAGTTTGATAAATGGAAGGGGGAGTATTTTGATAACTAAGGGGATGATTATTTTGGTATCATGGAGGGGGAGCATTTTGATAATAGGCTTACGTATAACAAGCCTAGTGTGGACTCTATGAAGGTCGAGAAAGACCTTGTACGATGATGATATTCTCAGGGTCTTCTTCCACTCATAAAAAACAACTGACACGTCTTCTTTTTTTTTTTTAACAAGCCCGAGGATACGAGCGAAAAAGAAACACGGGCAATCTTCCCGTTCAATCCATCCTCGATAGTCTCACTTATCTTGATTGTCTCAACAAATTTTCCTTCAACGAGCAACATGATTCTGTCATAGTATTCAGGTTCTTGAGCAAACAAAAATACCTCAACAATTTCTTTTTCAGACATGGGAGGTCGAACTTTAGCTACCTCATTTTGCCATATCTATGAAAACTCTATGTAGATTTCGTTGAATGTCTATTTCATTGTCTTTAAGGAATAACAATCACGGACGATCTCTACATTGTAAGAAAATCGTTCAATGAAGTCCTTAGCCAAAGCACTCTAATTGGACCACTGTTTGGTCTCGTGAGATATAAATTATTCCAAAGCTTCCCTGCTTAAACTTCGTCTAAAAAATTGCATTAGTAAATCTTCATCTCTCCCAACTCATACAAGCTGGTCACACTATGCCCTTAGATGCACTAAGGGGTTCCCTGTTCCTCCAAAAGTGTCAAACTTTTGCACCATAAGCACTTCTGGGAGGTTAGATTTGAAAGAATATATAATTCCTCATAGTTCAAACCGACGACGTGTGAACACACTGAAATTCCTATGTTACTATTTGGATCTCCTCCTTTGTGTCTATCTTTCGCTTCATAATGGTTGATCTCAGAGCCATTCACATCCTACTCATCAAAAATTTGGAAAGTGGTTTTTTAGGTAGAAGTTGAACTACGAAGGGACTTGGGTGTTTTGAGTAGTTTTGGTAATTTTGTTGTAAGGTTTAGGGTTAGTGTGTTAATTTTGGTGATGAAGGGATGTATGGGAGTAGAATATATTTTGGTTCAGTGGGGTTGGATGTAACATTCCATAAAATGTACTTGTCTAGTGAAGAGTCTATTAGATTTTAAGAATATGTAGGAGTACATAGGCATCCCAATGCCCAATGCCCAATATTGCGTAATATTGCGCATGTTAGAGAATATTGGCTAAAGGTTGTTAGTAAATTTTTATGTATTAACAAGTAGATTAAGATATACTTTGATGTTCAAATGCGTCAATCCAAGCTTGTTTAGGAATTGTATCTTCTATGAAGACCTTAAGCATAATTTTTTGATTTCATAGCTTACACACATTAGATACGAGGCATCCAAGAGTAAAGCCTAGGTAGCATAGCACATGATCATTTAAAATGATAATGTAGTTTAAGCAGTGCCCAAGTACATAATTTGGATACTTGGGAGAAGAAGTAGGCAGCAACACATGTTAAAGCACATGTGCTACCGGCAAGGAGACCAAACGACCAAGCCCAACCAAATTTTGTTAGGGCGGTTAGGGGGTAGGCACGAGTAAGTAAGACACGTGGGGCCTATCTTCCTAACCAATCCTATGCTCTTTCTAACGTACCTAACTATCTAGCTAGCCTAGGACTAACTAATATAAACTAACTAGCTTGCCCAAAATCCTAAGACCTAACCGGGAGACAGTAGTCGAGTAGCCAACTAAAGAAATGTCCTACTACCTAACCTAGGATGGTCCAAAGGTCCTAGTGACTTAGGAATACTATAGTAATTACCCTAGATGACTTTATTATTCAAAATAGAAACATAATTAATTAATTGAAATTCATGGTCAAACCCGAACCCTTAGAAAATTTTCAGAATTTGGCTAAGTCAAATGCTCTACTATTTTAACTCAATTTAGGAGGACATTTTGGTAATTAGCTAATTTATTTTTTTAATGATCTTAATTATCCTAAGTTGAATTATTCAATATTAAGTTCCTAAGAATTATAATTGTTTAACTACGTTAGAAACTCACGACTAAAAAAAACTATCAATTTTCCTTATGCGATTTAAAGCAATTCTTCAACATTTTCCTGCAAAGTACAGGGTGATCTTCGTAGATTCAATTCTACTGTAAGGTATGGATTTTCTCTCTTGTATTACTTTCCCCATGAGTCTTTTCAAACGTTCTGAATTCAAGAAAACCGAAACTATGGTTGTTCCCAATGAAATTATTGAATGTTCATCTCCCTAGTTCTCCCGAATTTTTGAATCTAGTAGTATATATAATGCAAATATCGATCATATTGTTGGTATGTGGTGCTAATTGATCATTATGTGTAGGTTTATTTGATTTAGTAATGTTGAATGAGACGTATATGTTATATCTCTATGATTAGAGTATCATTTACATAAAATAACCAATGTTGTAATACCTAATTATTTTCTAGAAGATGAAATTCTTATAAGTAGTTTATGAAATTCAGTTTACTGTTGAAAGGAATGAAGCTTACCATTACTGTGTGTGTTTACAGTAGATATGTTTATAAGTGTTTGGAATGCAATGTTTCCAACAAGATATAAGAATTAAAATAAAAGCAAGTTAATAAATCTTTAGTGTCAAATAAATTTTATAGCTTGGCCAAACTAAGCATTGAATTATCACTATAAGCTAATCAAATGTTAAAAGTTGGCTTGCTTAAAATGATGAGATTACTAAAGTATATAAATCAAGTTAATTGAATTTGCTAGTAATAATATCACGACAAGTGTTTAGTGAATGTTTAGTTTATGCCAATAAATTGGCTAGTAATATTATTTCAAAAATATGATAAAGAGTTGGCCAATGACTAAGTCTTACCAATATTATATGGTAATGTAAATTATGATGTTTCTTGTAAGTCCAAATACATGTGATAGATAGGATTGACAAGTTGTAATTCAATGAACTCATAACCTAGGGTATGCCAATTATTGGTACAAGTCCCAACATACCCCATCTAAATGAACTTGTGAACATAGTAACACATTGAATAAACCCTTATATATTTCATAAAGAATGGTACAAGACTACAAAATAACATTGAACAAGATAAGGAGAGTAATGAAAGAACTAAAAGCTTATGACTCATGAAGTTGACCTAGAATGGGGTATTAAAGGAGGTGATATAACTCTCACTTGCACCTAAATAATTATGTTAAAGATACTCACATAAGAAGGTGTTAGAAATCGTGAGACAAGTGTCATTCTTACAATAATGATAATGTAAGTTTTAAGTTCACATTTGTAAAATATAGAAAAGGATGACAAGTAATCCATTGACCAAAGAATATGTCATACTAGAAGCAAACTTCCATAATGTATGAGTCAACTGTATCTATTTTAAAGTATGATAAATTGAGCTAAGTACCGATAGACTAGTAATGAGCATGTGCAAGCACATGTAAGCCTCATGATATGAGACTACCACAAAGGTGGATATGGGTCTCCAAATTCTCATGTTCTTTCAACTTTGTCACTCGCATAGGTTACTAGCTAGTTGATCCACCTAAGAAAGCAGGGAAGTATTCGGTTTTACTTTTGCCAGTGAATCACCTCTTTTCAGTGTGAGGAAGACATTAGATTTATTGTTACCTCACATGATCTATGTCGGTTAAATGCTTCAGATTTCTTTAAGAAAGAAAATAATAAAGAAAGAACTAGGAAGATGAGGGGTGTTAGGATAGGATGACAAAAAGGTGAGGTTAGACTAAGTAATGATGTAAGTCATTCTTAGTCATTGCATAGAAAGATCCCAATGGAAGTCATAAAAAGAATATTCTAAGTCCACCTAGCATGCTAAAAGTTAACATGAGATCAAAGAAGAAGAAATGTAAGTTCAAATAGAACTAAGTAAGAAAAATCATAAGTATTTCAAATCATCAGTGTTTTATAAGAATGAAGTTGTAACAGTTATTTACTTATTCCAATAAAGGGACAAAAACATAATGACTCATCAATTGGAGTATGAATATATATATGACCATCATCTTCAGATTATGCAAATGATCAAATAATAGGCATAGACAATAAAGATTGGCTTATAAAAGTTCATTCCCCATTTAACAAGAATAGAAAGAATAACTTGTGAGTAGGGTAGCCAAATCACCTCCTTAGTCTTTTCGATTACTTTCTTGATTCATTGTATAATTGGTACTACAATGAATCAATGCACTCGTAAGTAAAACATAGTATAAAAGGAGATCATTGAACTACACTACAAAAAGAAAAAAAACTAAAAAATAAACTAAGTTTGGGAGAGGGAGTTCTCCACCTAAGGGGAGAAAAAATATTTAATTTTTATTGAGTTGTTATAATATTATGTTCATGATACCAAGATCTTATGTTCATATAGAGAATGAGTTTTTTGCTTTAGATGCAAGAAAATATGTCATATTCATAGCATGATTCATAAATAACGAATTAGGACAGTGAAATGACTTCATTTTCCAAAAATGGCATGTTGCTATAGGAAGAGCTTTCCTTGACCATGCATAGTATTTATGTGTTTATGTGCATACACCCATAATTTTTACAATTGTGTACTAACCTATATACAAATATTATTCTTATAGGTGCAGGTCCTTAAGAAAACTGAACATCAGTTGACGTTGTTTGGACTACTACCTCTAGACTTTAGTAGGTTCTCTTGAGTTCAAGGATGGCTACGCTTTATTCTATAGCTTTATTAGATTAGACATAGCTAGTGGATATTGTCCCAATTGTTTCCTTTCAAACATTTGTTTAAGATTTTGTATTAAGGCCGGTTTGAAGACTATTAATGATAATATTAACTCTTCATTTGTATTTTTCAATATGTTAATAGATGGTTGTCTATTTTGAGATGTTCGTATATCAGTCTTATGCAAAAATTATAGGAAGTCTAAGTACACTTCAAAAAAGTTAATGATTTTTAAAGTTTTTGCTAAATTTATTTGTATGATTGTGATTAAAGCTAAGAAGATGTCTGTCTACGACCTCTAAGAGGTTAACAACGTCGGTTTAATCTAGGGTATAGGACCCGAGTGTGACAAACTTTATATCAGAGCAAGAGGTTAAATTTCGTAGGAACTAAGGCTCAAAACAACACATTGCATAGTTTCTAGCTTATGGTCTTAATGTGCACCAGAACCATGACTTAGAGACTTAGTCATGTTAATAATGTTCCCTTCTACTCTTTATCGTGTTGTGTACAACATTCATATTTTGTGTCATTCTAGCATCTAACTTCCTTCTTCTGTGTGCCTGTAGAAACATTAACACAAGAAGACACACAACCAAGAGAGTTGGAAAAGCAGTGTTTTGGGAAAACCAAGTTCCTCCTCAAGCCCCAGTTGCTGGAGAGCAAGTGCCTGTCAACCAAGCTGTGTTGACAGATGGAGAAGTGAGAGCAACACTAGATCAAATGGCCCAAGCCATCACTTCTCAGGAACAGGCTATCATAGCCCAGGACACTAGAGAGTGTGTTTCGAGGGAGAACCCACATGCTTGCACCATGGCTAGCAAACGGAGAGGTTTCACTAGGATGAATCCTCCGGTCTACTTTGGGTCCAGACCCAATGAGGATCGTCAGGAGCTTTTGGACGAGGTCCACAAGTTTCTGTGTTCTTTGGGTGTCAATGAAGAGGAAAAGTCTTAGTTAGATGCATACCAGCTCAAAGATATGGCTCAGGTATGGTACAAGATGTGGGTATATTGCTGAGCACCAGAAGAAGTCCCTTATCTTGGGAAATTCTCAAGACTGCATTCGTGGAGAGGTTCTTTGCTAGAGAGAAGAGAGAGGCTAAGGTTGAAGAGTTCATCAACCTACGTCAGGGAGGTATGTAAATCAAGGAATATTCCTTGAGGTTTGTTAAACATTCAAAATATGCTTCTTCCCTGGTGTCTAGTAGCAGGGATGATATAGCAGGTTTGTGATTGGTGTATCGGAGGATCTGAAGGAGGAATGTCGGGCAACCATGTTTCATAATAAAAAAACCTTGCTAGGTTGATGGAACATGCATAGCTGGTTAAGGAGAGTCGTCGGAGGAAGAGAGATCTAGAAGGCAAGAAGCCTAGGCACTCAGATCCAGCTATTTCTAGTTCTAGTTCTAGAAGGAGTTCATTTGGAGTCCAAGACAATCCCAAGGTCAATAAGGGCAACCAGCACTCAGGATTTCTACTCCTTTTAGGAACACTAATGACAAAAGGGACAAGTCTTGCCCCATGAAGGAAATGATAGAAATGCCCAGTGTGAAAGAATGTCCTGTGGTAAGTTTGGTTGATTGCATGGATGTGAGTGCATGGTAGGCTTGTAATGCCTTCTATGGGTTCGTAAGAGTGGGCATACGAACAGGGACTGCCCATAAGTGAAGAATTAGGCTAAGGCAGATACGCAGCTTCGGCCTAATCCTACTACTACAGCTGAGACTCCCAAGAGGAACATGTTTTATGCTTTGAAATGAGGAGAGGAGAAGGAGAAGTTAGCTTATGTGGTCACTAGTAACTTGCATTTCTTTTATTTTCCTGTGTATGCATTGTTAGATCCAGGATCCACTTTTTATAAAGAACAAAACCCTTTTCCGAGAATTGATGATGTATTTGATGATCTCCAAGGTTCAAGTATATTTTCCAAAATAGATGTCTTGTCAAGGTATCTTCAGCTTAGAGTGATACAAGAGGACATTCCTAAGACTTCCTTTTATTCTAGGTATGGTCATTACGAATTTGTTGTCATGTCATTTGGTCTCACTAATACCTTGATTCTTTTGCCATAGTATTGATAGATGACATCCTCACATACATGAACAACATTTGAGAATGACATTGCAAGTACTCAGGGAACATCAGTTGTATGCAAAATTTAGCAAATGTGAGTTTTGGCTGAGATCAATGACCTTTCTTTTCATGTGGTGTCCGACACGGGGTGTAGAGGTTTATATGCACAATGTAAATTATGGTGTTTCTTGTAAGGCCAAATACATGTTAATGATTGACTTGACAAGTTGTAACTCAATGAACTCATAACCTAGGGTATGCCAATGATTAGGACAAGTCCAAACATAGCTTATCTAAATGATATTGTGAACATAGTAGGACTTTAATTAATCCCTTATACATTCATAAAGAATGGTACAAGACTATCAAATAACATTGAAAAAGATAAGGTGAGTAATGAAAGAACTAAAAGCTTATCAGTCATGACGTTGACCTAGAATGGGGTGTTAAAGGAAGTGAGACAAGTCTCACTTGCACCTAAACAATTATGTTAAAGATACTCACATACGAGGGTGCTAGAAATTGTGAGACAAGTCTCATTCACACCATAATGATAGCGTATGTTTTAAGTTCTCAATCATCAGGCATAGAGAGGGATGACAAGTCATCAATTGAGCTAAGCATACCATATACTAGAAGTAAGATTCCATAAAGTATGAGTCAACTCTAAAAGTTGTAAAGTATGATAAATTGATCTAAGAACCGATAGACTAGTAATGAGCTTCTGCAAGCACATGAAAGCCTCATGAGATGAGACTACCACCAAGGTTGATAAGTATATCCAAATTCTCCTAGTCTTTAAACTATGTCACCAGCATAGGCTACTAGCTAGTGGATCCACCTCTTTTCAGTGTGGGGAAGACACTAGATTCATGTTAGCTCACGTGATCTATGTCGGTTAAATGCTAAATATTTCATTAAGAAAGTAAGAAAGAAATAAATAAAGAACTAGGAATATGAGGGGTGTTCGGATAGGATGACCAAAGGGTGAGGTTAGACTAAGTAATGATGTAACATTCTTAGTCATTGGACAGAAATATCCCAATGGAAGTCTTAAAAGAATATCCTAAGTTAACCTACCATGTTCAAAGTGAACATGAGATCAAAGAAGAAGAAGTAAGTTCAAAGAGAACTATGTAAGCAAAAGCATAAGTATATCAACTCATCATTGTTTGACAAGAATGAAGTCTTAACAATTATTGTATCATGCCAATAAAGGGAGCAAAACATAATGACTCATCAATTGGAGCATGAATATATGCCCCAACATCTTCATATTATGCAAATGATCAAAAAATGGGCATAGCCCATAAAGATTGGATTATAAAAACTTCATGCCCAATTTAACAAGAATGGAAATAATAACTTGTGAGTACGATAGCCAAATCACCTCCTTAGTCTTTTGTATTACTTACTTGATTCATTGTAGAAATGGGACTATAATGAATCATTGAGCTCGTAAGTAAAATAGGATCAAAGGAGATCATTGAACTACACAATAAAAAGAAAAAAAGATTGAAAAATAAACTAAAAATGGGAGAGGGAGCTCTCGGCTAAGGGGAGCAAAAAATTTAAATTTTGCTTGAGTTGTTCTACAATTATGTTCATGAATCCATGGTATTATGTTCATATAGAAAAGGATTTGTGTGCTTTAAATGCATATGAATATGTCATATTCATAGCATGATGCATAAATAACGAATTAGGACAGTGAAATGACTTCACTTTCCAAAAATGCCATGTTGCTATAGGAAGAGCTTTCCTTGATAATGCATAGTATTTATGTGTTTATGTGCATCCACCTATACTTTTTACAAGTGTGTACTTAACAATATAAAAATATTATTTTTATAGGTGCAGGTCCTTGAAGAAGACTAAACATCAGTTGACGTTGTTTGGACTAGTACCTCCAGACTTTGGTAGGTCCTCTTAAGTTCGAGGATGCCTTCCCTTTATCCTCTAGCTTTAGTAGATTAGAATAGTAAGTAGATATTGTCCCTAGTGTTTCCTTTCAAACATTTGTTCAAGCTTCTGTATTAAGGCAGGTTTTGCAACTATTAATGATATTATGAATTCTTCATTTCAATTGTTCAATCTGTTAATAGATGGTTTTCTATTTTGAGCTATTAGTATATCACTCTTATGCAGAAATTATATGAAGTCTAAGTACACTTCAGAAAAGTTAAAATTTTTTAAATTATTTTTCTAAATTTAATTGTATGATTGTGATGAAAGCTAAGAAGATTCTTGTCTCAAAATCTGATAGATAACGACGCCGGTCTCATATAGGGTCTAGAACCGGGGTGTGACATTGGAGTGGATTGATGATGGGAATTTTGAGGGTTTTGTGTGGTTAAATCGATGACTGATGGATTTGAGCAGGAGTATATGGTGGGTTGTGATCCTGCTCCATGTTTGAAGGGGTAATGTTTAGTGGAGGCCTTCCATCTGACGCAGCATTGGCTATAAAACCTGGTGGAGGAAGATCCTGTCTTCTATTCATTTCCACTCTCATCTTTGCAATCTGCTACATTAGCTCCATAATTAGTTCATTTTGATCCTCTATAATGGGTTGAGCCACCACAATGTAAGTAAGATTGATCTCTTCGTTGTTGTTCCCCATTATTTCTTTTCCCTTATCTAAACTTTGGTCGGGAAAGTATTTTGCGGACCTTATAGATCTAGTGAAGTAAGGATGATCATCTAGTTTAGTCGACACATACCACTATGTAAGTACATGTGAAGGAAAACAACTCAAAGGCAAAATTGTCAGTTTGAGTTCAGAATAAATAACACAAAATACCACATAGATAGCATGTAAACATACAAAAAAAAATTTGTTTGAGGATATGGAGACCCACGAGTAAAAGGGAAACTTAATTTTTTAAAAAGCAAGAATTTGTTCATTTTAGTTTGAAATTATCTATGAAAGGTTAAACCACGTTGAGATAAGGTCTTCTTGCTGAATTTTTTTGACGTCCGTTGATCTGCTTCTCTTATATTACTTGTGAAATTGATATGGGGAGCATGAATTTTTTTTAAAGATAGGGTCCAGACCTTGAAAGGTTTCCTACATATCTCACGAGGAGAATGAAGGACCAGCGTAGTTCGGGTATAAAAAAATAATTGTGTTTATTTATTCTAGATGATCAAAGGGGAACGGAAATCAACCAAAAGCTTCAAAAGATAAAGGTGGTTCCATATGAACCCTTCTTCTCCTCAACATCGCATCAGCCACGGGAAAATCCTAGACTTGAATATTCCCTATGTTGATGAGGTATTCCATGTCGTGGCAGAATGCAAGAAATTTTTCAATGCTATGATTCGTCTCCTTGTGATAGGGGCAATGTTTTCAAACTTTGATTTCAAGGAAATTTTAAACTTTCACGTCCTTGTATAGAGGGGTAAATACCGTTCTTCGAACCAACTATGAGTAGACCTTCACCGTTGTTTTCTTGAAAGGAGTGAAGAAGCAATGATAGAACATAGTTGTCTAACTGACAGGTATGTCGAGCCTCGGTTCATCACATGCAATGATGACGTTGTCACCCTAACTGTTCGCAATACTGCCCATATGCACTCCTTTATTGTGTGCCCTTTCTGGTTGGTATGACACTTACAAGTTCTGAGGACATATCCTGATCCCACTTAGGAAGATTCTCTTTCGACGGGACTCAACATATGCCTAGACTTATACTGCTCGAAAATGACGGCACAAGGAATGGCTTCCATCCTTATTCGATATTCTTTTTGATATTCCTCGAGAGTGACTTTGTTGTCCCCTTATGTTTAACGTCTTTGGAGAAAAGGTTTGTGGGCAATCACTTCCTCATAACATTCTTCAACATTCTCCAATTAAGTATTTTCAAGGGGAAATAATATGTGAAATAAGAGCTTCCCTCTTTGTCACCGTATGTCGATCATCTCCTCTTCAATTGGTTCATACTAGATACTTTTCCCTTTGTCCATAGTTGTGATCTCACCTTTCCTGAGATGGTTGAGCATTTTTTAAGGATTTAGTGATGAGATTTGTTTTTTGTTGGGAAAATCAAGACTCAAAAAAATTGGTCGTACTTTGTAGTTAGTGACTTGTATATATTTTTGGAAAATTCTGGAACGGAGTGGGTTAGTAAAGTCCTCATCCAAAGAAACATATCATATAAATAGTCAAAAAAACATATATCGCGTCCTTATCATGCTTGTGGCCTTTTGTGACAAGGTAGGCCTAGGCATATGAAGGTTAGATTCCATCAAATCCCTAGCAGATTCACCATTCTGTTTTATTTTGAATATTTTTTAATTTTTTTGGGACTTGTTTGAGTCGTCACTTAATTTTTTAATAATAATCAAGAAAACTTATTTTATAAAAAATTTACACAGAAAACCTTAATAAAACATCAAAGGGGTTCATGATTCCTATTTATATTTTAGGAAGGTGTTTAAGGCACAAAAAATATTTGTTAATACGGTTTTCCATCAACTAAAATATTTGGATAAAATGATCTAACTTAAAATTAATTTGAATGGAAAATTTATTTAGGAACGATGAAAGTTTAATATGAACCTATTATCTATGTGATTTAAAAACTTGCAAAATTTATTTTAAGTTTATTTAGTTGATTGACTTAAACGATTAAAACGAGGTGGAATCTTGCGGGGATTTGAGATTTTAGCCCTATGACTAGAGACAATAATCAACAAATAAATACGATAAATTAAGGCAGAGAGAGTGTGTGGGTCAAAATCCGGTTTATGTCCGCCTAGACAGGTATTTGAACCCCTTTTGTGTTTGGCTTTAGACCCATTCTATTTGAATATGTCCTAAACTAAACATAAATATAATAATACAAAATTGGTCATAAACTTATAATAAAAAAATACAATATGTAAAAATAAAAATTATGGACTCCTTGGCCTAATTCATTCAAGTTCTCCGATCTTGTATGAATTCTTTCAACATGGATTTGTACGACGATTTTACGGGCTGATTGACTCGATGGAAGGAATTGAGCCATTACGACTCCCTTGAAATGCGAGAGGAAGGGAGTAGAAGTTCATATGAAACTCAAGTGGATTTCGCATGCAACAGAAGAAATGATATTAAAATTAGTATGTCTCCACCATAGCTTAACAAAGACTATCAAACCTTAAAAACTTTGAAGAGAATTTCAACTGAAGCACCTTAAGCTAAATAAATAAATAGAAAATTTTTTGATAAGAGAAGACAATTGTATCATTAACTTTATCCAAAATATACCTAACCGATGGCAAAAAACAGTCAAAAAACAATCAACATTCCCTACTAGAAAACATGCTTGTAGAAACAATTATTTTGCATCAATTATATACATGTTGCAATAGATAGTGAATCGCAATTGTTAAAACCTTTTCAATAGACAACTGGATCCAATGAAACACTATAAGAAATAAATCTTTGTATTAGTACTACATCTATTGAAAAAATTTCTCTATATTGCAACGGTTCATGAAACTCGTTGCCTTAGGTACTCTATGGCAACGGTTCGCTCAATTATTTCCCTCCACTTATTTCACTTTAATTAATTGAAAAATTAAAATAAAAGGTAAATATATCCCATTTGGTCAATATTTTTATTCAAAGTTTAGACCGTTCTTCGTAGGTCTAGCCTTCGCTCTCTTCTCTCTGAAGATCGAAAACAGTCATCCGTAACTATTTAACCATTGTTCTTTGATTTTCTTTGTAGGAATCTGCAACTTTAGGGTCTTTTTCTTCAGGAGTTGTATGTTTCTGGAGGTACAGGTATGTTGTGTTCCATCTTCTTCAAAGTTAGAAATTTATGAGAAGCTAGGGTTCTTCATAAATGGGCTTCTTCAAAGTAGTTTTTTCTAGAGTTTATGTTTATAATGTCAACTTTTTGTGCATTAGAGTCTGTGTTTCGATTTTGGTGAAGATTGAGAAATCTCTGGAAAAATATTTTGATGGATATTTTCAGTTTAGGAAGAGTTAATGTTAAGAAAGAAGAGTTTTGATTATTCAATCTGTATGATAGTTCATATCCATAGAATTTTTTTTTGAACCTGACAAACAATTTTTAAGAATAAAATCTTCAATCTGCATGATAGTTCTTATATAAGTGCTTTTCTACTCCAAAAGTCATTGATGTTGAACATGAAGGGATTTTATTTCTCTCTTTCGAGTATATTTTTCAACTCCTAAGTTTATACACTCTTTCTTGTATGAATATTTTAGTGGACAAACAACGAATTGGTCATCAAGCTTAGCTCACTGGTCAAAAAGAGGTAATGTTCCTATTTCTCTCTTTTTTTTTCTTTTTCTTTTTTTAATTTGATGTACATCTTTGTGTATAAATCTTTTTTCAACTTAAAAAGTAAGTCTTTCCAATATTTAAATAACTTAGCTTTAATTAAATTTAATTCAAAGCGACAATTAGAATGTCTATGCATCTTTTGTTTAAATGTTATAATACAACCTGATGGAGTACATGTTTTTTGCATTTCTTATCATAGTTTTATGTCTGAATGCATCTTGCAACACTTCATTTCAATATAGGCATGTAAAATTAAGAAAATAAATAGAAATGTAACGTCTCATTTATGCTGTTTAGTTGGGGTCTACATTAGATACTACAATCATTTTTGTACTTTTGCTCCTCAAGGTTTTGTGGTTGGAAGGAACAGAAAGCTATGTAACCGTAATCACTAACTCATATTCGTGAGTGACCTGAACATTTATTGATTTAATGTTCTTGTGTATGTTAACTTTGATGTAATGTTCAAGTTAGTAATGTTCTGGTTTCTCTTACTAATCTCTATTTGTTAGTGCTTATTCATTATTCAATTAAATCATTCCATATGACTATGTTTTTGAAATTTAAAGTATGTATTGTAAGTTTAGAACGTTGGAATATTTTCTCTTTATGCTTTGATTGTAAAAACAAATTCATGATAAATTTTCTTTGTTATGAGTTAAGTGCTTCGATAAGTAGATCATTCATGTTACTTTCTACGTTAGTGAACTCCATCTCGTCCATTCCTTTCGAAGTGTACTAATACATGAAAGTTATTCTTCTAAACATAGTTGTGTAGCGTGGTGTGGATTCTTCTTGAAATGAAAATAGAAGTCCGAGGTCGTAGATTTTTTAATGATTATGATTAGGGTTTCCAGTTGCTTTCAACAAGCATTACTGGTTTATGAATAAATTAAGCATACCCCACATCTAGTTGATCATAGAATAAGGCTTTGATTATGAAATTAGCATCTTTAATATTTGATCACTGTATAAAACCTAATATATTGAGTAGCTCTTTGTTTTCTCCTTTCATATCCTTTTTATATGATAACTATTGTATTTTGTTTTAATAACATTTCTGCTTTTGGAATACAGTGAGTAGATCCCTAGTGTAGTTGAGCACAAAATAAGGCTTTGAGTTTTAACAAACTTTCTAAGGCTGCTTCTAGATTTGGATCTTCATGCATACATTTAACCAAACATTCAAGTTCTCTAAGTATTCTCCTTGTCATTTCTTATAAATTTGAAGTTTTACTATTGAGTTGCTTAGTTTCTTTAGCGAGGTTATTGACTTTGATTTTGTTTTCTTTCCATGCTTTTCTTTTACCTTTAAATTTGTTTAGAAATCATTAATTAGAGACACAACACCCTCAACTTATTACATCAAAATTTGCCTAGTTAGATTTGTTACGCTTATCTTAATTTTAAAAGGTTATAACAAGTAATGTTTAATGTCATGACCTATTCACTACTTAAAAAGAGATAATATTCACTTGTCTGTAAATTTTATGGTTAGTTTACTTTTATTTTACTCTCATTTCCATTTATGTGTGTATGAATCTTGATTTTTACTCTTCTGTTGTGTTGTTTATAATTATTTCAAGGTGATTCATTCCCCGTATATGTGATCTTTAAACGTTACGCACGTATACATAGTTTAGAGTGTTGGACAAGATTACCCTTTTATATGACTTTAAAATAAGTTTTTTTTCTAATTAATGTTCTATTTTTTGACCATTGCATATTCTAGAAGTAATCTAGTCGATACTTGGTCTGGTTGAACAATTACTCATCATCTCAAGGGGGAGTGGTGCAATGTGTGCTGCGTAGTTTCTTGTGTGAGGTTGTTGTCTTTGGCAAATTAATATGATGTTTTGTATTTTATATGAAACCCATTATATCTTGTTAGTGTTTAGATTTTTCAAAATTAATTCACTTTATTGTCATGTCTTATTATCTTTAGTTTGACTTTTTAGATTTTAAATCTTTTACTTTTTCCCTCTTTTAACTAATTGAAATTATAGGTAAATTTGTTATTCTTAAGTAGGCAAATGATTATGTATAACAGATACTTCAATTAAAACACACATTTCAGTTAAGCTTTAATATAAAATAAGATAGAGCCACTGATCAAAATCTTCTGTTTTATGTCTTATCTTGATAATTTGATTTTGGTGTCGTATAGGATATTTAATGTTGAATGTATAGTGGTGATAAAAGTTTGATGGTTCTCCGGAGATCCATCAATGGGTATATCAGTGGTGTGAATAACTATCTTGGTACAAATTTTAATTTAGCTTCCAAATGAGATGAAATAATGTGTCCTTGCAAAAAGTGTGCTAATTGTAAGTGGCATTAACAAAATGTTGTAGAGGATCATTTGGTTTTTTATTGTTTTGTATAAGGGTACACCGGATGGATTTTTCATGGGGAAAGTATTTCCTCGAGAAATAATCCAGATCATAATAAGGAAGGTTCCAACATGAGTGACAATATAGATGACCTACTTCATGATACTTTTAGAGATGTAGCAGGTGACGTGGTGCTTGTGGGAGTGAGAGAGGTGTTAACCGAAGATGAAAATAAATTTGATAAATTACTGGAGGAAGGTAAAAAAGAGTTATATCCAGGGTGTATGAATTTCTCGAAACTTAATTTCACAATTCGATTATTCTTGTTCAAATTCATTCATGATTTGAGTAATTTCGCCATCAGAGATTTGCTAGACCTGTTAAGAGTGGCATTTCCATTTTCTCATATACCCTAGTCATTTCAGCAATAAATAAATGTGAGGAAAGATTTGGGTCTTGATTATGAAAAAAATACATGCATGCCCTAATGATTGCATGTTTTTTTCAAGGAAAATGAAAAGGAAAATAATTGTTCTGTTTGTAGCTCGTCTAGATGGAAGACTGTTAAATATCCCTTGGCTAATGAAAGCATCATAATTCCTTCAACAACTGCAAATATGAAATTGCATGATACTCTATGACCCAAAGATGGAAATTTAAGGCAGCTGCAAATGGTTTCAAGTGATTTCGAACCATGAGTATTTCCCATAGCACATGGCCTGTTATTTTAATGAATTATAATTTATCACCGTAGATTTCCTTGAAACCGGAGTATATAATATTATCTATGATAATTCTAGGTCTATCTTCTCCAATAAAGTTCAGTATATAATTGATGTCTACCTTCAACCACTAATTGTTGAATTGAAAGAATTGTGGAAAACTGGGATGGAAACATATGATGTTGATTCTAACCAAACATTTCAATTGTGTGCTTCCTTATTGTGGACAATCAATGATTTTGCCGCCTATGCAATGCTTTGTGGTTGGAGCACAAAAGGAAGAAAGGTCTTCCTAACTTGGGATATGCTCTCAATATATCAAGCATAACCGTAAGATGTGTTAAATGGGTTATCGTGCATTCTTACATCCTGCTCATCCATTTCGAAGAGATAAGAAATCATTTGATGGTAAATCTGATCACAGATCTGCACCTACTCCCTTATCTGGCACAGAAGTATTGGAAGAGTTGCGTGGATTCAATAATATTTTCCGAAAGGTTCAAAAGAGGAACTGTTGTTACAGTGAGGGTCCATGGAAAAAACCATATTTTCTTTAATTGCCATATTGCGAACATTAAACACTGAGGCACAATCTTGATGTGATGCACATAGAAAAAATGTTTTTGACAGTTTGCTTGGGACTTTGTTGGATGTAATTGGAAAGTCAAAAGACCATGTTAATTCTCTATATTACTTTCAAGAAATGGGGATACAAAAGGATATTCAACCTGTAAAACATGATAATGGAAACGTTCATTTGGCTAAATATTATATCTCTATGAAACCAGAAGAGAATAAGTTGTTTTGTACTGTTTTTAAAAACGTCAAATTACCAAAAGGTTGTGTTTCAAATAAATCAAGAAGTGTAGAAGTGGATGATATAAAAATATCAAGTTACAAGAGCCATGATGCTCATTTCATAATGCATTACTTGCTCCAAGTTGTTGTTAAGAATATGTTGCCTCAAAAAGTTTCTACAACCTTGATTCGGTTGGGGGACTTCTTTAGAGTCATAAGTAGCAAGGTGATAAGGAGAGAAAGTCTTGATAAAATGCAGTTTGAAATCAATGAGATTATATGTGACCTTGAAAAGATTTTCCTCCATCATTTTTTGATGTAATGGTACATCTGCCCATCTATTTAGTAAATGAAGATAAGCTTGGGGATCTGACACATCTTCATTGGATGTATTACACTCAAAGAAACCTATTTTATTCAAGGGTCTTGTTCATAATCGATTTCATATAGAAGTATCTATACTAGAGAGATTCGTGGGACTAGATGTAACGACTTGTTTAGTCGTTTTGAGCAGTAGAGTTTATTTCTAGTAATAACTGTCTGGGTCGACGGATCCCACGACGGACCGTCATGGGCACGACGGATCGTCGAGGGGGTATCGTTCCAAAATACTTAGATTTTGAAAATTTAGGTACTGAGATCGACTCTCTGAACTTCACGATGGGATGGCAGGACGGACCGTCGTTGGCACGACGGACCGTCACAAATCTTCCCACAAAATTATCTCTCTGAACTTTATGACGGACCTGCATGACGGACCGTCACAGTCATGACGGACTGTCACAGACTGCGTAACCCTAACTGAGTCGGATTTCAGTTAAAAGTTTTTAAGGGGCGTTTTGGACTATTCATGCTTATAATTATAAAGTTAGTGGGTTAATGTTAATAATTCAATTACTTTTGAGTTAAAGGAGATAACCTTGAAATAAATAGTGGGTTATTTTAATCATCTTTTATACTTAATTATATGACAATTAGGGTAAAAGAAAAAGGGTTTGAATAAGAAAAATAGAAAGAACAGAGAGAGAAAGGGAGAACGAACGAGCGAGAGACGAGAGAACGAAGAGGAAAGCAAAGACTTTGAGGAGTAGCTTGCGTGATCATGAATTCTTCGGTGGCGGTAGGTTATGGTTTTATGCTATTTCATAGTAAACTCTTAATAGCGAATGATATGTATTGGGTAATATTGTAAAGTCTTCTATATGCTTAATTGTGTGCTTGCATAATGAGATTAGGGGATCGGAGTGTCACGTTCCGACACCAGGATAGTAGGGGATCGGGTGTCACGTTCCGACACCAGAATAGTAGAGGATTGGAGTGTCACATTCCGACACCAGGATAGTAGAGGATCGGAGTATCACGTCCCGACACAAGGATAGTAGAGGATCGGAGTGTCACGTTCCGACACCAGGATAATAACGAGAATGAATATTGAGGGGATCGGAGTGTCACGTTCCGACACCAAGATATTAAAGAGAATGAATCTTGAATTATGTTATTATACTCAAAATTAAAGAACTATTTCCCAAATGAGTATGGTGGGGAGGCTTGAGTCCTCATAGATGTGTTGGGTGTTGTGGCCAATGGTTATGGTATTTGTTGTTATCACCTGTTGAGTATGTAGTTGATTTTATGTTATTATTTGATATATATTGATTTCTATTTTTAGTTGGCCGATGATACCTACTCAGTACGTGTTCCTTGTACTAACCCCTACTTGTATTTTTCTTTTTGTTATTTGTGGAGTGCAGCAAACGTACCATCAACTTCAACTCGTCCGCAACTCTAGCCAGTCTTCATCACGTCAGATTTCAGGGTGAGCTATTGTTCCTAGCTCGGACTGGATTCTCTCTCATTCATGTCTTGATGTCCTTGAAGTTCGGACATGGACCACCTGTTTACTTATTTTAACTTCCTAGATACTTTTAGATTTAGTAATTTGAGGGTAGAATGTTCTTGTGGTGATGACTTTCAGATTTTGGGAATAATAAGTATTAAACTTTAGAAGTTATTTATTGGTTATATTAATGAGTTTAAAGTCTTCCGGATTATATTCTGTTTATTATGGTTGAAATGTTGGGGTTTAGATTGGTTGGTTCGCTCACATAGTAGGATAAGTGCGGGTGCCACTTACGGCTCGTTTTGGGTCGTGACAACTTGGTATCAGAGCATTAGGTTCGTTGGTCTCATCACACAAGAACGAGTCTAGTAGAGTCTTAAGGAACGGTAGGGGGACGCCTTTACTTTTCTTTGAGAGGCTATAGGACTTTAGGAAAATTCCATTGTTTCTTTCTTTCGTGCTATTACTTGGATCCAATTGGTATCTAGGTGATACAAATTGGTATCTGACCATCTTCACTCTATTACGCAGATGGTTAGAACTAGAGCAACAACTGCGCCAACACCAACACCGGCAAGACAGGATGCGTCTGAGCCAGCCACTGGGGCTGTAACTCGAAGAGGAACAGTGGCAAGAGGTCGTGGTAGAGGTCGCGGGAGGACGTCCTCTAGAGGTAGAGGACAAACACCTGGTCCAACAAGTACTAGGGTAGTGACTCCTCCACCGACTGATGAGGTAGTAAGAGAGGGTGAGGAAGGGGAAAACGAGCAGGTTCAAAATGAAGAATTACCACCCCAGCCTACCCCAGAGTTGATTAATCAGGTTCTTGCTTATCTTAGCGGGTTATCTGATCAAGGACAGATACCTCCAGTGTTTTCTGCACCAGCACCTCAGGTTCCAGGAGTACAACATGCAGCTGCTGTGGCTCCCCGCATGGATGCCTCATTGGAAATAGGCACGTTCCCTCGATTGACTACAGGACCTATAATGACGAGTGATCAACATGAGCTTTTCACTAAATTTCTGAAGTTTAAACCTCTAGTCTTCAAGGGTGCTGAATCTGAGGATCCCTATGATTTTCTGGTTTATTGTCATGAGTTGCTACATAAGATGGGCATAGTAGAACGATTTGGTGTTGAGTTTGTGACCTATCAGTTTCAAGGGAACGCCAAAATGTGGTGGCGGTCATATGTTGAGTGTCAACCAGCACAGGCACCACCTATGACTTGGGCGTCATTCCCTAGCTTATTTATGGAGAAGTATATACCCCGGACTTTGAGGGATAGGAGGAGAGATGAGTTCCTAAGCCTAGAGAAAGGCAGGATGTCGGTTACTACTTATGAGGCTAAGTTTCGTGAGCTATCCAGGTATGCCACCAAACTTTGCTTCAGTCCACAAGAGCGGATTCGCCGTTTCGTGAAAGGGCTGAGTTCAGATTTGCAGATTTCAGCCTTACAGGTAGCTGCTGCAGAAAAATCCTTTCAGGAGGTGGTAGATTTTGTGATAGAAGTGGAGGGGGTGAAGCCAGATGACTTCACCATGGCATCGACATCTAAGAAGTTTCGTAAGGGAGGTGAGTTTAATTGTTCTTACTCCAGAGCGCAGGGTTTAGGACGTTACTCAGCCCGACCTATTAAGTCTTCACTGCAGGCTGTAGCAAGGGGTCCATCGCAGACCAGCCAACATTCCTCTGAGTTTGGAGGTTACCCCAGACTTCGTCATTCTCACAGAGACCTATGCTTGAATAAAGAGTGTGTTATGGATGTGGGGGACTGGACACATTAGGAGGTATTGTCCGAAACATAGTTACAGACCCCCAATACTCAGAGGTAGAGGTGGTCATGGAAGAGGCAATCATTCTGGAGGACGTGGTGTCCGAGGTAATGGTGGTCACCAAAACGGCCAGGGTGACGGGAAAACTGGAGCTACTACAGCACATACAGGTAACTACCTAGTTCTTTATTCCAAGCAATTTTTGCATTTTAGTAAAAAAATAAATTAAACTCTTCACAAAAATTAAAAAAAAAAAAATAAAATGAAAGAGGTTATGAAAAAGAATTCTTCATTTTTGTGGTGAACATAGACTATAAACCGTGTGAATAGACATAGTAATGATAAGTCCCTGTATGGAAAATGAGAATATTTTTTACAACGCCTCCAAAGTTTAGACTATAATTTACAACTCTATCTGAAAACATTATTTTCACAACTGAAAACTCGCCGGGAACAAGGATTTGAGAATATATATATTTTTTGAAATAGAGACGATAATGATACTTGGAAAATTATACGAATGTTTTAAGAAATTCAAGCTTGTCAGGCACTTTTAATGACATTACAACAATGACACTTATACTTGAAATTTACTATTATTTTTTTTCATTTACAAGTTTTAAACTAACTGAAAGTAGGCAAGCAACAAACAAATCAGGCAACAATTGGATTCTTCCCTATAAACCAAAAAAAAAAAACCAAACAACACTGAACTTAAAAGGACAACGAGGAGAAGTGACCACAAAAAAAAAGCACATATTTTAAATTAAAAACTAAGTTATCACTATAACAGCAAAACAAATACTCAATGTCTTCGAGAGGATGCGCACAAAAAAATTATCCTCACAATTGAACATGAACCAAATCTGTAAACAAGTTTCTCTAAAGAACACAACTTCGACTATCTCATCAAATAAGGAAAAAGGGACAACGAACTAACTAATCTGTAAACAAAGAGATTATTCGAACAAACCAACACTACGTCATTCTGAGCAACTTAAACTTCAAAGCTATTTCAGAAAAGAGTAAAACATATGTTAGATACTACACTTGGTTTTACATGCTTCAAATAACTAGAAACTTATGCAGAGCACAACTCTAATCTAATTATCTATCAAAAACTAAATAACTAAAAATAATTGGGAGTGACATAGCTATTGAGGATAAGCGACTAGGAAAGTAGTAAGTAGGCGTCGACCCTCACCACAGGAGAACCTGCGCATAAATAGTAAGCATAGGATTCGAACGGAAGATCGAACTTAAGCACCAAAGTACTATCTCTTCTGTCCACAAGGAAAATTTTACGCGTGTACTTAATATTCCTCTCAAGCTTTCTTTTCCTTAGTGAAAATTTCCAACTAAAACTCCCATAATTTTCTAGTAATCTCCATCAGAAAGAAAAAGGCGAACAAAAAAATCTGCCCGTACATTGAATGCAAAGCGAGTATATATAGGGATATTTCTAGGGGTTTTGGATCTTTTTTAAGTGGGTAAGGGGGGAAATTTCGGACGAGAAAAGGCCCATGAATTTAAAAATTCAAAAACTTTCACCAATTTTGGATGAGTAAAGTTTTTCAAAATTTTTGACCTTATTCAAAAAATGGAAAGGGGGTGCATGGATGAGATTCATCTCCATTGTCCTTGTGGGCCACGCGGCACCATCTCTTGGTCATAAGGACGAGAAGACGCGGTGACTTAGGATTTTGCCGCTCTTCTTGGAAATATTGTACGAGTAGCAAGAAAAGAAAAAGGGAAATGCGCCATAAGTGTTGAGAACGTCTTCATCACGCACTCATCATTTCAGGTCAATTGAAAATGTTGATAGGGTTTTCTCTTGGGATTGTTGTTGTTGCACTTGGCTCCGTGTTTTGCTTGGCGTTTTGGGAATGTTTTGGGATTATCAGGATCTTTGTGAGGGTGAAAAGGGTGGGTCGGGTTAGAGGATATTGGGTTGCGATTTTGGGCATGTTTTTGGGCCAATTTTGGACTAGCAAAAAGGGGTAATGTGCTTCTGCAAAAAAAAAAGGCCCACATTTGGGTCTTTTTTTTTTATAGATACATAGGATATTTAAATCAGCCAACTTGAAATTAATTTGCTAAAATTCAAATAGGCGGACCAATATAATTAAATTTTGAGCTTCTTTATTGTAATGAAACAAAATAATTAACTTAGGTATAAAATAATTGATTCAAATATGAACTAATTTCTTTAATGTTCAAAATTATAATTCAAGCCAAAACTAAATAAACAAAAATGCTTATCTTAACAATGTAGAAATCTTGCGACATGATTTTCAAACATTTGTGGAATATAATAACTATGTACATATATAATTATACAAAACATATCAAAATGCTATAAAATCTACGAAATTAATTAAAAGAAGCTTCAAGTTATTTGAATATTATAAAGACAATTATTCTATATCCTTTGAAAATTAAGGAGCTCGCAATTCAATAATTATTAGTGTCAAAAATTGAGTGTCAACAGATAAAACTTGTGAAAGGAGTTTATATAGATGTTCAACTAGAGTGAGATTATATGCTTTTTTTTTGGTTTTGTCTTTTTAATGAGTACGGTTGAATTTTTAGCAAAACTATATGATAAGGTAGATGGAGAAGAGATCAATGATAAGCTAAGATACGTGAATTCATAAAAAGCTTCAAGGTATGACTTAATGTTGAGACATAAAGAAAATGGGTACGCATTCGGATTCAAGATTAAGGGTTTTCATTGTGAGTTTAGTTTGTGGTAGTGTGTTTGTCAAGGTATTGATTGGTAGGGTAAGAAATGATTGATCACATTGAGTATGAACCAATTGGTAGAACTTAAAAATAATTTGAGTAGTAAATTTGGTTACTTTTGATTGTCATACTTAAGGGGGATTTTACGTAATGTTTTGATTCAGAGGATAAGGTATAAAAAGTATCATGAATTATCGGTAAAAGGATAAGATAGGTAAGCAAGTCAACAAAAGGAAAAAGAGTATGGTGTATTGAAGGGTTAAGATATTTAGAATTTTATGTCATGGAAAAGATTCTTTTAAAAAATGAAGGAATAAAACCTCTAGTATAAGCAGTTATTTGTGGCTGAAAGATGATCTGATTTTTGCATATGAATTCAAATATGACTATGAGATGTGAACTAATTTTGTACAGACTTACTAAGAATTTATCATCGACTTTTATAAAGATTGAGTTTTTGTTTGGGTGACAATCAATGATGTGTGGAAGATTCTATGTGGTTATGTCAAGCTAAAATTTTCAAATTATGATGGGTAACTTATTGATGATCAATGGTGTGGACCTACAGTTTTATATAAATAATGAGGAATTGATGGGAGTGAAACTACGTTGTTGATGAGATGATACAAAAAATTATGATGTGCTACATAGGCATATTATTGGGAGTAGAGGTTATGAGCTCATAGTCTACTAAATTATTAGAGTGACCAAGAATTTCTCTATGTTTTAACATGAAGTATCTGGCAGTGAAACAATTGAAACTTGGTATATGAAAGATTCTGTGGAGCTTAATTTGGGTGTGATATAATAGTTAATCTCGATGAAAAGGTACTATCAAATTTTTAATTTGTGCTATGTTCTTTATGTGGGACTCGTATTTATCATTAATGCTTTTTTGGAAAGAGAGAGAGCGATATTTTGAAAACTTTAGAGTGAAAATGTGTTTGTTAATACACTTTGATACTAGTAATTGTTTGAGTGTAAGGTAAATGAATGGTGAGGTTATGATGTTCTGTTAGTATTAAAAATGTTGATATTAGTGTTGTACTATGAGAAATATGTGGGGTTTGATGAATCTAGTATTTGTGATATTGTATTGGGTGTTAGACTTGTTGATTGTTGATAGATAAACATCGACAGGTGGAGTCAGATGAATGGAATTTTATGTATATGATCACTATTAAGGAGTATCTTCTGTTATTCAACCTTGATTTCTTATATTTTTATGTGACCACCTTCTTCATATTGAACATTATTTTGAGTATTGAATTATAAATTGTGCTACCTTGTTTCTACATCTATGGGTGAAATTCTTGTGGATTAGATGTACCGATACTCTTATGTCCTCTTGATAGGGTAGGATCCTTTGGGCAGACTTGATCATTTCATTTATAGTATATTTTATGTTGTTTAATATAGTTGAAATATATCAGTAGTTCTACACACACAAGCTTGCTTATGAGAGCTTATATAAGAGATATGACGAGTTACGATTCTCTATGAGTGTTGGTAGAGGTTCTGCATTTTGAAGTGTATCGCTTGTTGAGTGGTTACTTAATCATTTTATTCTTTGTCTTATATAAGTTTGATTCTCCATTGATGGCAACCCGATATATAAAGATTATACTTTTATAACTTAAGCTCGGGAAAAGAATCTGTTGTGAAAAATGAATCGTGATAAGATATGTGATGGTATGTGCATTATAAGTGTCAGTTGATTGATTCAAGCTCACTTCTGATTGTAGATAGTACATATTAAAAAAATTATCCTAATTATGTGAGAAAAGCTTAATCATGAATATGGTTGTGTTATGGTCCAATGGGTTTCACTTTAGGTTGAGTTAATGGGTTATTATATGGCTTGATAATCACTCCTGATTGGTAGATCTGTCAAATTTTGATTGTAAAGTTCAGTTCTTGGTTGTTGATCTTGTCGGAAATGTCCTATAGATGAGGTTATCACTCGGAGAGATGAATATGCCTTTGAAAAATTCGTACATCGGCCTTTTGATCGTGTTTGTTATGCTTCCTTCTTGTTTATTATGTTCGAGGATGAACATGATTTTTTGTGGAGGTTAATGTTATTACCCGAAATATCATTTTTGGAAATACTGATGATTCATTGAACTCGAGTTAATTAATTAATGGAAAATTGTATATAATTAACTTAATTGATAGTTAATGGGATAAAGTAATTACTTATTTAAGATACTACATGATTTTAGTCATACCTATTAACAATAAGATAATAGGGTTTAGTATAGATTAATATCGGTACAAGCATAGGCTAAAATTCTTGAAGAGGAGATAACTATAATAATTGACGAGAATAGTTTCGGCAACAACCAAAAAGCCAACCGATTGTATTAGAGAATTTAACCTTGCCCAGTCCTTGTATTCAGAATGTTATTAGTATACATAGAATTGAATTGCTTAAATTTTAGAATTTGTCCGCTATGGTAGAATAATTCCATTTACACGAAAAAGTTTAATTTAAATTTTGTATGGATATAAAAGTTAGAAGTCATGTTGTGATACTATTATTATAATGTTTTGCGGTACTGGAAAAGAACGTAAGAAAAACATTTAGGGTTTGTTTGGTATGACAAAAAATATTTTCTAAAAAATGTGTTCCAATTTTCTCATGTTTGTTTGGGACAAAAGTCTTCGAAAATATTTTCCAAATCAACCCATTTTTCTGAGAATTAAGTAAAATGACTTCCCTTAAAAAAATAAGGAAAACATTTTCCAAAAAATTTTCATTTTCAAAATTTTCATTTTCACCAGATCTCTAACCCCCCACCCCACCCACCACCTGCCAGCCTCCCACACCCACCCCTCCCAAAAAAATTTGAGTTTTTTCTTAAAAATATTTTTATTTTAAAACTCCTACCTCCCTCCTCCATCACCCTACAGACCCCCTCCCTCCCCCCCCCCCCAACTCCAAAAAAAATTATTTTTAAAAATATTTTCAACTTCAAAAGTTAGTTTTTCACCTACCTCATGCCGCCAAGACCCCTACCCACCCCCTACCAGCCCCCCACCCCCAAGTCCAAAAAAAGTTAATTTTATTTTTTTAAAAAATATTTTAAACTTCAAAAATTAGTTTTTCATCTACCCCCTCACCCCAGGCCATCCCCCCTTACAAACCCTACAAACCCTATCCCCCCCCCCACCCCACCCCTTCAAAAAAAGACAATTTTGTTTTAAAAAAAATATTTTCAACTTCAATTTTTTAGTTTTTCACCTACCGTTGCACCCCCTACCCCCAATACAACACACTCTCCCACACCTACTACCCACCCCAAAAAAAATTATTTCTCAAAAATATTTTCAATTTTATAATCAACTCTAGTAAAAATAAAATATTATTCTCAAAAAACATTTTTCATTCATAAATCAAACACTAAAAATCATTTCTATAAAATATTTTCCACTGACTAACAAAACATGAGAAAATAAGATTAAAATCTACTTGTTTTTTCCAGGAAAACCTTTTCCATGGAAAATATTTTCCATCGTACCAAACACACCCTTAAGGTTTCTTTGCTTTGAAAATTTAGTAAATTTGGAAGTGTTAATTGGCGGCTAGGCTTTGAATGCATATTATTGAGTAATGATTGTGAAAAAGTTCATAAATGTTTGTCCTCTATGATATGAGGGCTCACCACCTCTTCTCTTGTTGAGAGCCTTGGAAAGTATACCTTTCAATAAACTATATCTCAAGACCCTTATATAAGAGCCTGAATCCCAGCTTGAACACTTTATGAATTCGTCCTAATCTAGTGTCCCACATTTCTTTTATTTTTCTATGGTGTTCTTAAGAGTTCTAATTTGAGAGAGAGCGGTGTTATCTGAAGTCTAGGGTCTAATTTTATTTCTTAATGTTATATACTTATAAAATACCTAAAACTACCTAACCTAACCTCCCATTAAATTATTTGGATGTTGAAGGAATTTAACATATTGCGCCTTCATTGGCCAAAAGTTTGCAGGAAAACTGTAAACCCATCGACGACGGCCACCTATGGGGCATCGAACAAACAACCAATCGTACTGCAAACCATCGTTCTAGTAAAATACTCTTCAGTTGGGGCTTAATATCAAGAATCTAAGTCTCAACCAACACACCTCATCGATGGGGCATCGATGTTCCTACGGTGTAACAACCCTAAAAATGACTATGCTAAGTAATGTCTTACGTATCTCGAATGCCTAGATTAGACCGGGTTCACACTGATTGATGCGCGTAGGAACAAACCTTTGAACCTCTTCAACAGCAAAGCCAACTAACTTGGTGAGTTACTCAAGCTAGGAAAGGTTGGGTCCAACCATGTAGGGCATCCGAATATGAAGATTTACCCGGATGAGTTTTTATTGGACTTAAAAAGGGAAAATTTTAAGTTTGGAGGGTCTAGGGGTAAAATGATCTTTTACTGGCTAAGGTTAGTATTGTAATTATCCTAAATAGTTAGTTTATTATTTAATTAATATGGTGGAGGGTAAATTCAGGTAGAGGTTGCCAAATTTTACCCTTTAAGAAAAATCTAGCTCCACTCGTTTCGAGCCTTGGTGGAAGCAAGGATTAAATTTATTTAATTTTTTTAAGTAAATTAGTTGAATAAATTAATATTGAAAAATCTGATTTAAGTATGGGAAAAATAAGATTAAAACAAATTAATAATAATGAAATTAATAAATAATTAAGAGTCCTAGTTTGACTTAGTCTTCATCTAACTCTCCTAATCCTTATCCTCTCATTCTCACGTCTATCACTCTCATTCTCACGTTTATAATCAGTAAAATAACTTAAAATAATATTTCTTCACTCTTAAAGAAATTACAAACAAAAAACTTAAACGAAAAGCTAAGCTAAAAACGAAAATCAACAATATTCTTCTCGACAGATTGTGTTTGGGATTTTGGTGGTAAGGCAGTGGTGTCGTGTGAATTTGCAGCATTGAAACAAGTGTTGAACGACATTAAGTTATGGGTTTCTCTCCTGGACTCCTTTCTCCAAGAGAATTTCCTTTCCAAGAAATAAACTAATTTTGAAATTTGGGTTGTTACCGTTCTTGTTGAACTCCTTGTCCCTAGTATCCTTCTGATTTCAATTTGAAATAGGTTAGAGATCATGTTGTTGGTATGTTTGCTGGTAGTTTAAGTATGAAGTGTAATTTTCGTGATCATTTATTCATTATTACGTATTTGGAATTTTAAGCATATTAATATATGCCAACCCAAAAGTATATAAAAGGTGATGTTTCCTCAAATGTTTGTGTAAATCATGATATGCAGAAGTGGTGTAATGTTGCTGGATTTAATGGTAATTCCTGGCTGAATATTACCATGAAAAAAATATACTTGATTATTCACCAAATGATTCATGAAACGTCCTAGGATCTAATAAACAAATGTAGATAACAAGAAGCAGAAAATAGTGAACAAATTTCAAACATTTGGTAGGTTGGGTTCGCCAATCAAAGTTGTATAAAATGCAATGAAAATATGAATGTAAAATAAGTGAAATCACAAAGGATTGAACCCAACACATGATTACATGAAAGATACAAAAAAAAATAACAAATTCGAGGAGACTAAATTTCCATCTTGCTGGAAATTGAAGTCTCGACCAACTTTTAAAAATATGAGCTTCGTTTAATTTTTTTAAAATGTGAGGTCATTGGGGATTGAACCCACGACCTTACTAAAAATTTCATAATAGTTTTTTGAGAAAAATGCAAAGAAATTAGATGTGGTGAGTGGGGATTGAACCAAGGACCTCTTGAATGGATGAAGAGATAGGAGAAAAATAAAGCAGAAAATAAATAGGGAGAGTGGGGATTTAAACCACAACCTCTTGGATAGCTGAGAAAGTTAAGAGATAAATTAAAAGAAAAATAATGAGCTTGTGGGGGATTGAACCCTCAACATCCTTGACTTAGTTACAAAAGGAGAGGAGGAAATGAAAGGAAATATTATGATGTTGAACGGGAACTAGGGTCCCCCAAATCTAAGAAATGCATTTATCGAGTTTAAAATAAGATTAAGTTTTGTCCAAGGGATTCGAAATAGGGTTCCCTTGATCAATTATATATTCACACATAAGTCATACGTAAGTAAATTTTTAATGAATGTTGCCTCTAAAGATCGAAATCAATATCTTGGCATATCTTCAAGATGCATAAGTCTTGTACCACATAATCTTAGGTCAACATGAATCACTTAGAAAAACATGAATGAAGCCTCATGGCTTGTGTGTCTGGACTCATAGGTCTAGCATACGTTTAAAAGTAAGATAGCCTAAGATGTATGAGATAAAATGATATAACCCTGGAAGGATTAAGTAAGGGTGTGAAACACACTAAATGGCCAAGTGGATTGGCATATGATGAATGAACATTCACGTGAAGGGGTGAGTAATCATGAAAATCAAATGTGTTAAATTTAATGAATGAGGTGACAATATGATAAGAGGCTAATGTGAAGTTGAGAGCAATCTCAAATGAGCCTAAGTAAATGTTACCAAAACATACTCACCAATGAGAGTGTAAAGTTAATGAAGAGACCAGTCACTACAAACACTCTAATGAAAGTATTGAAGTTCATGCATACTTAACACTAATGATGAGATGAGAAATCATTAAATGAGCTATGAAGTCTTTATTTTAGAAGCCAACTTCCATGATGTATGGGTTCAATGTAATGGAACTTTATAGTGAGCATCGATGAGCTAGCTATGAGAGGTGATGCCTTGTTTCGGGAATGGCAGAGTTCACATAATTCTCACGAGATTAGACTGTCCGAAATACCGGGTATGGGTCTCCTTATATATCCTAGTTTTTGAACCTATATTGACAATATAAGGATTGAGCAGGGTTCAACTACCTATATACGCTAGCATATTTTTGTTAACTTTGGCCGGTGATTCCACCTCTTTTTGTTGTGGGGATTACACACTGCATTTCATGATTCTAACATGATCTATGTCGTTTAAGGTTAAAGTTCCCAAAGAAAGAATGAGGCCAGCCTCAACGAATGCACATAATGACATGAATGATACGAAAGGCGTTAGGATAGGCTAATCAAGAGGGGAGCTAGACTTAAGTAATACACTAGGATATTCTTTGTCATGGCATAGCGAACCCAATGAGAGTCTTAAACTACATCCTAGTTATGACTGGTGGCTTCACTAGTATATAAAAGAATGAAAATAAAGTACGTATGAATGAATGAAGAAGACTCTGTGTTTGTTAAAGAAGGATCCCTAGTTGAGGTCTCATATGTTGAGCCCTCATTTTAATCCATGATTCCAAGGTATCATGGCATATGAAAGAATGACATGAACTTTGTGATATGATATGTGTAATACGTTATGTGCTGCTTGCAAAATCATAAATATGATGATGCATGTTACTTTAATTTTCTGAGTTTCCTAATCAAAATTTGGCAAGTCCACTGACTTTCCTAGTTCAAATTTTGCAAGTCCACTAACTTGACTTTCCTAATCAAAATTTGGAAAGTCTACTAACTTGAATTCCATAAATATTTTTGTTAGGAAAGAGCTATTCTTAATAATTCATATCCTTGGTGTGTGCTTGCATATACCCATACTTAGTACAAGTGTTACTAATCCCATACAATATTTACTTTTAGGTGCAGGCACAGGTGGACGTTTGAGCTTACAGTAGGACGTTGTAGTTATCCGGATGTGGAGCATTCATCCGGATTAGGTAGGACCTCATACTTTCGAGGACGCTTCCCATTATATTCTTGCTTAGACATAGGTTTGAGTTAGTGGAGTATGTTCTGCTAGAGTTTCTTTCTCATCTTATTTCAAACATTGTATTGGTGCACTTGTAGTAAGTATACACTTAATGCAGTATGGAACTATTTCTTTCACTTGATGATCTTAATATTAGATGGTTGATCGTGAATGTTTATTAGTTTAAAAGAATGTATTATATGAATGTTCAGTAATTTTTTTTTAAATTTTCCGCTAAAATTAACATAAATGAAGTAACGATGATGTATGTAGGCTTGTCTGCGCCCTTTGAGATGTCAACGACTTTATCTCATATTGGATCTAGTCTCCGTTCATGACAATATTTGTATCAGAGCGTTGGGTTAAAGTTCGAGGGTAATGAGTTCAAATCAACAACATTAAGTAGTTTGTTAGTCATGGTAGTAAAGTGCACCACTATCTAGAATTAGAGACTGCATGATGCATAGGAAAAATCACTTCTTCTGATCTTATCGTGCCTTGTCTAATGTCTAATTTCTTGGTGTTAAGAGTGTATCTAACATCAACTCTTGAGATTCAGAAAGAGGAATACTGATATACCGTGGTTTAACGATATTTTTAATGCTTTTTCCTTAAGTTTAGTGTGTGTCCAAAAGCATTTTTGTATTAATTTTTATGTAATTTTTCTCTTTATTTGCAGGAAATCTATCTAAAAGATCAATGCAGCGGATTTTGAGAAAGAAATGCAGAAAAGTGCCACCTACGGAGCTTGTGACGGTCCGCCGTGCCTGTGACGGTCTGTAGGTGGCATCATAGTGAAGCTGCTGAAGGAAGATGGGGAAGTCTTACCAAGTGTGGGGTTACGGAGTGCGTAAGAGACTGTCTTAGCCATGATGGTCTGTCTTGCTGGTTCATCATGAAGATCAGAGAACTAGTCCCAGTACCCAAATTTCAAGAGTATAAGTGTTATGGAACGGAGACCATCGACGTCCCGTTCTGCCTGTGATGATTTTTAATCCCTGCCGTCGAGGTTAATGAAGAGAGCTGCAGAATAAATTGCAAAGAATGGGAGGACAATTTCCATGATGGCCCGTCATGACCACAAGGACCTGTTGCGAGGTCCGTCAACCTAGTCGCGTTTTAATAGATTTCAAGAAAATAGAGTCTTTTTTATTAGGTTTTTCTTTTTTATAAATACTTCAAAAAACCTCGTTTTGGGGGTTAGACTCTTGCTGATTAGACTCTCTTATAGTAAGACTCTTGATTATTTTAGCTTTTTTTTGTGGATTAGACTTGGTGATTATTATTACACTTTTGGAGAATCTTTAGTCTTCAATTAATTTTAGTAATTGATTGTTGGTGATTTTGTTGGTTAATCAAGTGAACTTATAGATTTTATTCTTTCTCATTGAAGTAAGTGCATGATTTCTTATATTACATATTTGAGTTTTGTGATTATGACTATGTGTAACTAAAATCTATAACTAGGGTTGTGGGAACCATAGGCGACTAATGAGGTAAAACCTAACTAAAGTAACAATTTTAGAATAGTTTCTTGCATGTATTGATAATTCTTTCGCTTAGAAGTCTTTTTAACGGATGGCCAACATTAGAAATCACCTTAATGCTACTTGCCGGACCAAGGAGGTAGATAATAGGAAAAGAGTTATCAACATAGATTTAGTGTATACTATCTAATAGGCTAGTATTGATTGGTACAAGGTAATAACTTAGTGAAATATCAAATATGATGCTTAATATGAGGTAAAGGTATGGGTTAGTATAGCAACGGACGTAACCGGACTAACGTGCGGAGTGAAATTTTCTAGATGACAGACCAAGGATTTAGAAATACATAACTTATCACTTTGCATGCAAGATACTTGGAAAGAATTGTTATAGTTAGAATTATCAAGTTAGGAACCTGTGGGGAACACGTAAACCCTACTTACTATTATTAACTGATTAAACTCCAACATTTGAATCTGTTAGTTTTCTACTTTAATTTAGCTAGTTATTTTCATTCATTTAGAAGTAAAAAAAACCTTTTATTGTCTTTTCTTTCCAAGGAAAGGATTGACTAAATAATAGTAATAATAGATTGAAGTTAAGTATGAACTATTTTCCTTGTGGGAACGATCTCAACCTCATTATTTGGGTTCTTTAATTGATATGACCGTTTTACTTCTTATTTAAGAAGTAAATTTGAGCCTATCAAATTTTTGCGCCGCTGCCCGGGAAACTAGTTTATAGATTAACTTAAACTTATTACTAAAGTTGAGTCATTATTTTATTTACTTTACTTTGTTTCTTGTTTTTCTTGATTCTTGCAGAATTATCTTCCTTAAATGTCAAATACACGAAGAGGAAGAGAACCCTTGTTTCCCTACGATCATGAATTTGAGCGTACATTACAGAACATTAATCGAAACTTGGGTATTAATGATGATCCAAACAAGAACATCCCATCTCCGGTTGACGTTCATGGTAAGTTGTTACCCGATACTCCAAGTGAAAACCAACAGAGGGGACAAAATCCCGCTCCACGGGCCCAAGAATACTATAGAGGCTATGGCAGTATAGCAGACTCTGATGGGCAACTTGTCTTGTCCCCTTTACCACCAGGCCACACGTTTGTGGTAACTAGTAGCCTGATTCAAATACTCACTGCCAGAGGTTTGTTTTCAAGGCTACCTTTTAAGGATCCACAGATCCACATGCCCATATAGCTAAGGTAAGGGAAATGTGTAAAATCTGTGTAGGGACGCCTTACTTGGAGTTGGATATAATAGGGCTAAGAGTGTTTCATCTCTCACTGACGGGAGAGGCTTCTATTTGGTTCACTGAGCTCCCTTATAATTCAATTTTCACTTGGAACCAACTAAGGCATGTTTTCTTTGCACGCTACTACCCGTTCTCCAAGAAAACTAAACCACAAAGACAGAGTGAACAAATTTATGTCACTACCAAGATAGTGAGTTAGTAGTTCTTGTGATAGATTCACCTCGTTTTTGAGAAGCGTCCCCAATCACCGTTTAGATGATGAGCCACTGGTGGAATACTTCTATCAGGGACAGGATGATAATAATAAAGCAGTGCTGGATACTATAGCAGGTAGTTCTTATGGGGAGTATCGTTTTGCTGAGAATGTTGAAAAGTAAGATAAAATCTCCTGGAATAATAAAGCTTGTAGTACTTGGAAGTCGGATACTGGGAGAAATACCTTCGCAGTGCAATCCACTCACAACCCAGCCACAGATGAGATTCGTGAAGAGATGGCTCAGATGATAACTGAGCTTGGGTTGGTATTAAAACATATCACTGAGGGTGCATAAAAGATAAATGCAGTTAACTACTTGTCTAAACCACCACCACCACATGATGAATGTTATTATGCAGAGGATTCCTATTCAATAAATGAGCAGACGGGGGGTTTTCGACCGAGTGCCTAAGACTCAAATCAGGAGAATTGGCGCCAAGGTCAAGGGAACCAAGGTTGGATCTATGGTAACTATAACCGTGAGGGTCATTATGTCCGAGATGGAAACTACAACCGCGACAACAACTTCAACAAGGGTAACTATGGCGACAAAAATAATAGGAATGTGCCCTATGTCCCTCCTTAAAATTGTGAAGTTACTCCTAGGGATGGTGGAGATAGTATGGCGCGAGTTAAGGATATGTTGCACAAAATAATGACGAGGTTCGATGCTAATGATGAACACATTAAATAGTTAAGGAGTGATTTAGCGGGTATTGGGCAGAAAGTCGATACACATGCAATATCGATTAAGCAGATCGAGTTGAAAATGGCCCAATTATCTGCGATTGTGAACACATCGAAATTGGTCAATCTTCCTAGAAACACTGTCCAAAATCCAAAAAATGATGCACACTGTAAGGCAATACTTCTCGGGGTGGTAAGAAAACCATTAACATACCTATGCCGTCTAATGAGGAAAAGGTGAGAAAGAATAATGATAAGGTGGTAGAGGGTAGTGGTGAAGCAGAAGATAGCACTGGAAAAGATATGAAAGCACCTAGAAAGGTAATTCCCATGACTAGACCCCCCCCTCTTTCCTTTAAGATTAGTGAAAAAGTCTAAGGATGGTAAATATCTGTGTTTTATAACAATGTTGAAGCAGCTTTCTATCAATGTCCCTTTTGTAGAAGCTCTAAAACAAATTCCCGGGTATGCCACGTTTATGAGAGATCTGGTTACAAAGAAAAGATCAGTCACTTTTGAGGATGATGATAGTATGCAGCATTATAGTGCTATTGCTACAAGATCTCTAGTACAAAGTAAAAATGATCCGAATGGAAAAGGGGCAAATGAAATTTCGGTTGAACAATGAAGAAGCAACCTTGAACATTTATAGTTCCATGAGGCATAGTGGTGAGATCCAATTGATATCTGGTATATCCTACAACGTTGGTGAGTCATATGAGACACAAATAGAAGAACGTCTAGGTGTAGAAGCATTAGCGGCAGTGATAATGAATTTTGATAACGATTGCATTAAAGAGTATGAGTCATTAGTCGCGACACTTGATCGAGGTGATTTTCGTTTTAAACCGAAGAAATATCAGTTAGATATGAAGAATCGCGAGTCTCCACCCATGAAAACATCTATAGAGGAGGCTCTAAAGTTAGAACAAAAAGCTCTCCCACCTTATCTCAGGAATGAATTCCTAGGAAAGGGTGACACTTTGCCGGTAATCATTGATCAGAACTGAATGAACAACAAGTTAAGAGTTTAGTGAAAGTGCTAACAAGGTTCAAAAGATCTATTGGGTGGACTATTGCAGACATTATTGGGATCCCTTCTGGCATTTGTTCTCATAAAATCCAACTCATGCCCGATCATAAGCGAAGTATTGAGCACTGGAGACGCTTAAATCCACCTATGCAAGAGGTCGTGTAGAAGGAAATCATTAAGTGGTTGGATGCCGGAGGAATCTATCCAATCGCCGATAGTAGTTGGGTATGCCATGTTTAGTGTGTGCCTAAGAATGGAGGAATGAATGTGGTCCACAATGAGAAAAATGAACTTGTTCTAATGAGACCGGTTACTGGATGGAGGGTGTGTATGGATTACTGTAAATTAAATGCATGGACTAGAAAATACCATTTTCCTATGCCCTTCATGGATCAGATGTTGGATATACTTGCCGAAAAAGGGTGGTACTGATTTCTTGATGGATATTCTTGGTATAATCAGATTTCTATTGCACCAGAAGATCAAGAGAAAACCAATTTTACCTGTCCATATGGGACTTTTGCATTCAAAAAAATGTCGTTTGGGTTGTGCAATGCACCTTCCACATTTAAGAGATGTATGATGTCGATATTTTTTGACATGGTGAAAGATACTAGAGATTTTTTATGGATGATTTTTCTGTGGTTGGTGAGTCATTCGAGCAGTGTTTGAACAATTTTTGAGGCCCTTAAGAGATGTGAAGACTGCAATTTAGCACTAAAGTGGGAAAAATGCCATTATATGGTGAAAGAAGATATTGTTTTGGGTCTTCGCATTTCACAAAAAGGCCATAGAGGTTGATCGAGCTAAAGTCGAGGTAATAGAGAGACTACCCCCACCTATCTTTATAAAAGGTGTAAGAAGCTTTCTTGGGCATGAAGATTTTTACGAGAGATTCATCAATGATTTATCAAAGATTGCACATCCATTGTGCAAACTGCTGGAGAGAGATTGTAAATTTTGTTCTAATGAATCCTATCTTACAGGATTGGACGATCTAAAAGAAAAATTGATGTCTGCACCTATCAATATTGCTTCAGATTGGAACAATCCATTTGAGGTGATGTGCGATGGTAGTGGGGTTGCTCTTGGTGTAGTATTGGGATAAAGAAAGAAAAAAATCCTTCACCCCATTTACTATGCTTGTAAAGCCCTAAATGAATCTCATAAGATTTACACAGTGACTCACCAAGAACTCCTTGTAGTAGTCTTTGGTCTTAAAAAATTTTGCTCCTATTTGCTATGTACTAGAGATATAGTGCATAGTGACCATTAAGCATTGAGATATTTGATGGCAAAGAAGGATGCGAAACCGAGGTTGATTCGTTGGGTATTACAGCTACAAGAATTTGACTTTGAAGAAAGGGATAGAAAAGGGACGGAAAATCAAGTTGCTGATCACTTATCCCTCCTAGAAAAGGAATCTATGAGAGAGTTACGGGATAAGACTGATATTGATGATACTTTCCCTGATGATCATGTATTGGCTGCCTTAAAAGACTTGATTCCATGGTTCGTAGATTTTGCAAACTATCTGGCTAGTGATATTATTCCATCGGACTTGTCCTTTTATCAAAGTAAAGAGTTCATGTACGATGTGAAGAAGTTCTTTTGGGATGACCCATATTTATACAGGAGTTGTGCCGATGGGCTTATTCGGCGTTGTGTGCCAGAATGTGAGATGTTAAGTTTATTAGAGGCATGCAATTCCTCACCCATTGGTGGACATCATAGTGGTATCCGCACCGCTCATAAGATATTACAATGAGGTTACTATGGGCCAATTGTTCATCAAGATGCTCCTGATTTTGCTAAAGCATGTGATAGATGCCAAAGAGATTGCGGCGTTTCAAGAAAGCAAGAGATCCCTCTAAGCCCCATTTTTGTGATTGAGTTATTTGTTTTTATTGGGTATTAACTTTATGGGTCCTTTTGTGAGTTTCATGTAATGAAGTATATTTTAGTAGCAGTTGATTATGTATCTAAATGGGTAGAAGCTATCGCTCTCACAAACAATGAAGGTAAGAGTGTCACTGCGTTCTTAAAAAAGAATATATTCTTTGGTTTTAGCACCCCAAGGGCAATTATTAGTGATGAGAGCTCCCATTTCTGCAACAGATTCTTCAACTGATTATTG
Source organism: Solanum peruvianum (assembly GCA_027705065.1). Classification (NCBI taxonomy): domain Eukaryota; kingdom Viridiplantae; phylum Streptophyta; class Magnoliopsida; order Solanales; family Solanaceae; genus Solanum; species Solanum peruvianum. The sequence continues at coordinate 6,849,871 of JAKWJD010001756.1, read as the reverse complement.
GAGAAATATGGGATTCTCCATATTGTGGCCACCCCTTACCATCCTCAAAGTAGTGGGCAAGTTGAAGTCTCAAATAAGGGGATCAAACAGATATTGTCAAAAAAAGTGAACGCTAGTAAAAAGGATTGGTCAAGGAGGCTTGATAATGCTCTTTGGACCTATCGGACAGCGTATAAGACTCCCATAGGTATTTCCCCATACCAACTTGTATATGGGAAAGCATGTCATCTTCCGGTTGAATTAGAGCATAAAAACATGTGGGCTATGAAGAAGTTTAAAATGAATTGGAGCGAAGCTGCAGAACAACGGTTAATTGGGTTGAATGAACTCGATGAATTTCGCCTGAAAGCTTATGAAAGCTCAGCCCTCTACAAAGAAAAGATGAATAAGTGCCATGAACTAAAAATTGAAAAACAAGAGTTTATTGTTTGGGAGGTGCTTTTATTAAATTCTAGGTTGTGGTTGTTTCCGGGCAAGATCAAGTCCAAATGGACAGGTTCTTACTTGGTTACCCAACTATTCCCTCATGGAGCAGTTTAGTTGGAAACTAAAGAGGGTGTGCGGTTCTAGGTTAATGGACAACGCATAAAAATCTATTTCGGGAATGCTGAATAGGCGAATGAAGTGATCGAGGCATACCATGTTGGTGAAGTCTGAGTAATCAAGTCTCCTCAGTCGTGCCGCGACGTTAAATCAGTCACTTGTTGGGAGGCAACCCAATACCTATAGTTTTTCTTTCTAGTAATGGTAGCATTTTCTACTAATGGGTTTTAAATTTGAAGGCACATCACCAAGTAATTCTACAAAAAAATCACTCTGCAACAGTGACTGACGGACCCATCGACGGCCCATCATGAACGAGATGGAGCATTGCATGAATCCCTCATGCAAGGCACGTCTTTCAGTTATTTTTAAAACTAGGGCACACATGACAGAACCAATGACTGACCGTCACATCTTCGATGGACCATCGTTGGGGACTCGTCGTGTCATAAATGAAGCGTACGCAAACCGACCCGACTGGGTTTTTAAAAAATTCTTAACATTTAAAAACCCCACCCCTTCATTTCACCCATTTCCTTCCCTTTTTCCCACATTTCAATTTCCCTCCCCTTTCAACTTCCAATTTCCTATCTCTCTTTCAACCGATCATTTTCCCAAATTCCCCAATTCCTTAAAATCCACTCTCTACTAGTCGGAGTCTGTTGCTGTGGTTATTTTCTTGCTCACCAAGTACCTTCCTCGCTTATTTTTCTCAAGTATTAGCCTATTTCTTATTGATGGGTTCATTCTTTGATACATATTCTGTCTGACCTAGGTTGACAATCCTCAAAATTGCCTTGTTAAAACTCTAGAAATAGGTGCTTTAGCATTGTTAGTTTACTAGGTATTTGGGTTAAACACATGTAGGATAAAACACTAAAAATTCCATTTGGGTCATATAGGGATGAATGTGGCATCCCCATTTCTCTCAATGAATGACAAAGCGAGTCCCCAATAACGGACCGTCGTACCCACGATGAACCGTCATAGGGTCCGTCCCAACATCCCTAACAGTCCATTGTAAAATTTTCTCAAAGCGTCCACCAACGGACACATGCGACATACCGTCGTTCCCACGATGGTTCGTCCTGCACAACCGTTCTTGTTGTCAGAGACCCTGTTCCTAAGGGTCTCCAACTTTTTCCTAGTGTCCTCTTACGGACATCTACGACGGACCGTCATACCCTCGACGGTCCGTCCTGCACAAACATTTTATTTTGTCAGAGACCCTGTTCCTAAGGGTCTCCAACATTTTCCAAGTTTCCTCTTAAGGACATCTACGATGGACCATCATACCCTCGACGGTCCGTCCTGCATATCGTTATGACGGTCAGAGACCTTGTTCTTAAGGGGTCTCCAACTTATTGCAAGTTTCCTATTACGGTCATCTACGACTGACCATCATACCCTCAACGGTCCTTCCTTCACAATCATTCTAGTTGTCTGAGACTCTAATCCTAAGGGTCTCCAAATTTTATCAAGTGTACCCTTACATACATCTACGATAGACCGTCATACCCTCGATGGTCCGTCCTGCATAACCGTCATGACGGTCAGAGAACCCTCTCTTAAGGGTCTCCATACTTTTTCCTAAATGTCCCACGATGGACATCAACAACAGACCGTCATAATCACAACGGTCCATCCTGATTATCTATCATACTTGTAAGATACTTTCCTTTAGGGGTCTCCACATAAACATAGTTTAAAGTAATACATGACGGACCCCATCACGGTCTGTGGTACTCATGACAAGTAGTCACCTGGTCCGTCGTGTTTCACTCTTACTATAGAAATGACATTACATCTTGACTCTTTTATTTATTTTGTGTCGTTTTGCTTGTCTTGTTTGCTCTTTCTAGTACTATTAGTGATTCTTTACAGGTACTATCTATATGATACCAAAACAAGATCGAGTCTACGCACGTGGGTGATCAAGTCTGTCGCCCCGTCTACCCGCCTGATCATTCGCTTTGATGATGAGCATGACCACGAGTACGTGTACCCAGTCACTTCCACCCCATCCCGAGCTGCACATGCTTCGAGAGCCACACCCAAAAAGGTGGCATCCGGCGTACTCACTGGCTCCCAATCAGATGAGGAGCGCACACTGGCCGGCACACCTTTTGGGTCTTCTACTGATGAAGAAGGAGCGTCTTGCTCCTTAGGAGTTTTGTGGTCGGAGGAAGCCCCCAGATATACTGAGATCCCTACACCCGCCACAGCTGAACAGTCTGCCTCGTTTGATGAGCCGGACAGTTCTGAATTCATACCCGGCTCACTGACTCGTGCTCTCACCCCTGTTGCTGACTAGCTCAACCGATGGTGTGTCGACAGGCAGTATCAAGTTTATTCAGATGGAAAGTTTCTGAATGACAAAGGAGTCATGACACGGAACATTACATTGGAGATGAGGGTCCTTACAGGAAGTCTCCCGACTATGAAAGAGATCCACAATCTTTTCACCTGACATCGACTGGAGTGGACAGCGCATTTGTTGGGCCGTTATAGTGAAGAGTTGGTCTGAGAGTTCTACGCCTCCTACGTCGCTACTCTCAGATTACAGATTGATAGGTGGGCTGCCCCTGCCAAATACTCCCCACTAGAGCATGTCCGAGTACGTGGCATTCAGGTTGATATCTCTCTGCCTTCCATCAGGCCCTTTCCCCGCTCTGGTCTCGCTTACTAGGGTCCAGAAACTAGAGGCACAGATGGCTACACATCTGCATCACATCCAGCCTTGGATGTAGAGGTGTATTGCTGAGGCAGAAGAGCGCTTAGAGCGGAGAATGGTCAAGCACACAGAGCGAAAGATCGCTGAGGTTCATCAGTGCTTGGACACTTTTGAGTTGCAGGTGCTAGCCCAAACAATCCCTTAGGTGGATGTGTCAACCCTTCAGGTTTTATTCGAGAGTCTTCGTGCAGACATCGATATGATCTTAGAGTCTAGGGTGCCTGAGTCTGAGGCCCCTTCTGCAGAGCCTGCTGAGGACACAGTGATGGCGGCCTTATTCGCCACTTCTGAGATTCTGCCACCTCCTCCTCGAGAGCATGCCAAGAGGAGTAGGGGTTGAGAGGAGGATGAGGCTAGAGCACGAAAGAAGGAGAACCATTAGTTGGAGGCTACGAGGAGAGCCTCGCTTCTGATGTGGAGGCACATCGATGAGGGACGTAGAGTCTGATAATCTGGTAGAGTAATGAGATGTCAAGTGAGTGTGAGGAAGATTTGAATAGTCCACTATTTGCACTGAGCTAGAACTTGCCTGGTTAGTCCTGCTAAAAGTAAGCTGTAATAGACAATTAAGAAAGGCTCATTGGCCCTTGTTCAATATAGCCCATTATTAGCCTAAATAAAAGTAAACCAAATGAAATTAATCCTTCTTGAATCCAAATTATTTGATCTTAAACTAGACCTTTTTCACCACAACTGATCTTTTCTTGAGAATAATGTGTTGGCCCTTGTCCCTCTTTGGACATGTGCACCTCTGCTTATTCCAAAAGCATAATTTGAGGGTGGCTAATTCAGTAAACAACCCTTTTTATGGCCCTGACCCAACATTGAGTATAGTGTACTTTGACTCATGGCAAAGCCATGAGTTGAGGGTGGCTATTATGAGGAATGCTCTGGAAAGTGGGGTTGAAAGAACAAAGAGAGAGAACGAGTAAAAGTAATGTGACTCAAGAATCAGTTGAAATAAAAGTGAAATATGAAAAAAAATAATAAAAAAATACAATAGATACAAGCAAGAAAAGAAGAGAGTCACATACACAAATTAAGAAAGAAGGGAAAATAGCAAGGTAAAAGAATATGGGAAATTGGGAGAAATAAAATAATGAAAAGAGGTATGTTTAGCCGATATGTCAAGGAGGGCAAAAAGTCACTAAAGTATACCTAAATATACCCTACCTTACCCCGAGCCTATGATACAAGCGAAGAAAGTCCTATCGTGATCCTAAAAGTTGTATAGCGAACTTAAAGTAATGAAAATAAGGGCAAGCTTAAGGAAATATGTATGAATGAGTTGTGAATCTGTTTTGAGAGTGAGTGTTGAAAAGTAATCCTTACACTCAAACTAAAATCATTGTGTCAAAAATGAGGATATTGTTTTGAAGTGAGGACACTAATTGCAATACCAGAAATATTAGCACCTCGGTGAGAAATTGAAGAGGATAGGTGTTAGTGGATGTTGAGTCTGTGTCATGGTCTGATTCCACATAATTCAAGCCTAATAGTGATAGCATGTATAAACATGATGAGACTGATCGGGATTGATAGCCAAATGATAGGGAAAGATAAATCATGGATACTATTGTACAAAGATTTTGTAGTGAGTCATAATGCGTCGCTTGAGGACAAAAAATGAATTTATGTTGAGGGTGTTGATACACCGTGGTTTCGCGGTATTCTTATTTCTTTTTATTTAAGTTTAGTGTGTGTACAAAAGTCTTTTTTTATTAATTATTATGTAAGTTTCTCTTTATTAGCAGGAAATTTGTCTAAAAGATGAATGCGGAGGTTTTTGAGCAAGAAATGCAGAAAAGTACCACCTACGGAGCTTGTGACAGTCCGTCGTGCCAGTGATGGTCCGTAGGTGGTATCATAGTGAAGCTGCTTAAGGAAGATGTAGAAGTCTTACCAAGTGTGGGGTTACAGAGTGTGTGACGGACCGTCGTAACTGTGACGGTCCGTCCTGCTGGTTCGTCATGAAGATCAGAGAAGTAGTCCCAGTACCCAAATTCCAAGAGTTTATGTGTTATGGAACGGAGACCCTCGACGAACCGTTGTGCCTGTGATGATTCATCATACCTTCCATCAAGGATAATGAAGCGATCAGTAGATGAATTTGCAAAGTATGGGACGACGGATTCCATGACGGCCCGTCGTGACCACGATGACACGTCGGGAGGTCTGTCGACCCAGACGCGTTTTGACAGATTTCTAGCAAATAAAACCTTCTTTGATTAGTTTTTTTATAAATAGTTCAAAAAACCTCGTTTTTGGAATTAGACTCTTGTTGATTAGACTCTCTTATAGTTAGACTCTTAATTATTTTAGCTTCTTTTGCGGATTAGACTTGTGATTATTATTACACATTTGGAGAATCCTTAGTCTTCAATGAATTTCAGTAATTGATTGTTGGTGATTTTGTATACTAATCAGGTGAACTTCTGGATTTTATACTTTCTCATTGAAGTAAGTGCATGAATTCTTATATTGCATATCTGAATATTGTGATTATGATTATGTGAAACTAAACTCCATAACTAGGGTTGTGGGAACCATAGGCGACTAATGTGGTAAAACCTAAATAAAATAACAATTCTAGAATATTGTCTTGCATATATTGATAATTCTTTCGCTTGGAAGACTTTTTAACGGATGGCCAATATTAGAAATCTCCTTAATGCTACTTTGCGGACCAAGGAGGTAGATAATAGGAAAAAAGTTATCAACATAGATTTAATATATACTATCTAAAGGCTAGTATTGATTGGTACAAGGTTATAACTCAGTCAAATATAGAATTTGATGCTTAATATGAGGAAAAGGTGACGGTTAGTATAGCAACACACATAGCCGGACACAGGTGCGAAGTGAAATTTTCTAGATGTCGGACCAAGGATTTAGAAATACATAACTTATTATTTGCATGCAAAATACAAGGAAAGAATTGTTATAGTTAGAATTGTCAAGTTAGGAACCTGTGGAGAAAACGTAAGCCCTAGTTACTTTTATTAATTGATTAAACTCAAACATTTGAATTTTTTAGCTCTTTAATTTAATTTAGATAGTTATTTTCATTAATTTAGAAGTCAAAAAACCCTTTTATTGTCTTTTCTTTCCGAGGAAATAATTGACTAAATAATAGTAATAATAGATTGAAGTTAAGTCTGAACTATTTTCCTTGTGGGAACGATCCCAACCTCATTAGTTTGGTTCTTTACTTGATACAACGACTTAACTTCTTATTTTTGAAGTAAGTTTGAGCGTATCAAATACGAGGAGAAACATAGGAGGATAGATTGGAGGAGCAGTTGTTGGTGTAAATCAAGTTCCTTCTCAGGCTTTAGCTGCTGGAATGGACATGCATGTTAACCCAACTGGGTTGACAGATGGAGAAGTGACGACAGCCTTGTTACAAATGGCCCAAGACATCCCTTTACATGCTCAGTCTATGCCAACTCTGGTTGAGCAACAAGGTGTTACCTAGGAGAACCCACCAGCCAACACCATGGTTAACAGGTTAACGGTCTTCACGAGGATAAATCGTCCCGTTTACACTGGATCTAATATTTCTGAGGATATCAAGGAGGATTGTAGGGCAGCTATTCTTAATGATAGTATGGACCTTCCAGTCTTATGGCACATGTCCAAGAAGTCGGAAAAAACCAGGAAGAGTAAGCACACTAGGGTAGGGAACAGGTCAAGGGAAGCTGAGGAGAATTTTTTAAGGAAGAGTATAACTGAAATCACATATAACCTCAACTTTACAAAGGGACTCTCCCACAAAGGAGAGTCAATTTCATCCAAGGGTCTCCATTATAGGGATTCCGAGCCCAGAGTTAAGAGAAACGGTGAAGTAGATACACCTTAGAAGAGGCCACCTTTTAGGAAGTGTGGCAAATTTCATGGAGAAGAGTGTAGAATAGACTCTAATTCTTTTTACAGTTCTGATAAACCAGGTCACGTGATGAAGGATTGTCCGTATTTGAGAGGTCGCTAAAAAGGGAAGGAGAAAGTTCAGCCGAATGGTCCACATGAAGAGGTCCAAGGAGGCACTGATTCTTTGCAATCAAGTTTAGTGGTGTAGGAGAAGACACCTTTGGTGATGTCTCGGGTGCGTAGCCTAAATTAGTTTTTCATGTGTATGGTTTTATGCACTAGTATGAAGTTAATATCTTGGAGTCATCATGTTTGTTGCTGAATTATGTGACATATGTGTTTATTGATGTTGTATGCTTTGATGAAACTAGTTTAGGATTGAGTTCCTTAGTCTATTAATGCAAAGCTGCTAGTGGTTTCAAGGATGTGCATCAACCTACTAATATGTAAATCAGATATTCACCAAAAAAAAACATTAAATAGATTAGGTATGGATTTTCTCCATAAATTTTATGCTACCATAGACTATCAAACCAGAGTAGTGAGGTTTCAGTTGCCAAATTAGATAAGGTATAAATGGGCAGGGCGTGTACAAATCCAACAAAGCCATATAATTTCAAATCTTAAGGCCAACAAGATGTTATCTAAGGGGTATATATACTCCTCCTAAGGCTGGTTTTGTTTAAGAAACAATAAGTTTTAGTGCAATAGTAAACTTGGTGTTGTAAGTCCAAAATTGTATATGTAATAATTGCAATATGTGAGTTAAACTGAATTCATGTTTGCATGTCATGTTGCTGTTTTTGTATAGCGTGGACATTATTCGTTTTTTTCTTTTTTGTGTGTGTTTCATGGGTGGTGAGGTGCATCAAGTTAAGGGTGATTTATAAAGAAGTTCCTCAATCTCAAATATGAAGCTTCAGACAAACTTGAGTAATATGCACTATCCAGAGTAACTGTGAAACAGAAATTGACAAAGAGTTAAGTCGCAAGTATGTTAACATATTTTCCAAAAAACACCGTCTTTATTTTAAAATGATGTGTAGTGTCATTAGGGGACAGATGTACCTAGGGGGTACAATGTAACAACATTAAAAATGACTATGCTAAGTAATCTCTTACATATCTAGAATGCCTAGATTAGACCGGGTTCACGCGGATTGATGCGCGTAGGACCAGATCTGTGAACCTCTACAATAGCCAAGCTAACTAACATGGAGAGTTAGTCGAGCTAGGATAGGTTGGGTCTAGCCATGTAGGGCATCCAAACATGAAGATTTACCCGGATGAGTTTTTATTGGACTTAAAAAGGTGAGATCTTATGTTTGAAGGCTCTAGGGGTAAAATGGTCTTTTCCTTGATAAGGGTAGTATTTTAACTACCCTAAATTTTTAATTAATTAATTAATACTGTGGAGGGGTAATTCAGGTAGAGGTTGCCGAATTTGACCCTTTAAGCAAAATCTACCTCCACCAGGGTTCGGCCTTCGTAGAAGCAAGGATTAAATTGATTTAATTTTATTAAGTGAATTATATAAATTAATGAATATATATAAATCTTATTTAAGAAAAGGAAAAAGCCTATTTTTTATTAGAATAATAATAATAATAATAATAATAATAATAATAATAATAATAATAATAATAATAATAAAATTAATAAATAATTAGGAATCCTAGTTTGACTAAGTCTCAACCTAACTCTCCTAATCGTAATCCTCTCATTCACGTCTCTCACTCTCATTCTCACGTTTTTTATCAGTAAAATAACTGAAAATAATAGTTCTTCACTCTTGAAGAACTTACACGCAAAATATCAAACAAAAATCTAAGCTAAAACCGAAAATCAACAAAATTCTTCTCGACGGATTGTCTTTGGGATTTTCGTGGTGAGGCAGTGGTGTCGTGGGAATTGGCATCATTTAAAAAAATGTAGAAACATATTAAGTTATTGGTTTGTCTCCTTTATTCCATTCTCCAAGATAATTTCCTTTCCACGAATTCAACGAATTTTGAAACTAGGATTGTTCCCATTCTTCTCGAACTCCTTGTCCATAGTATCCTTCTGATTTCAATATGAAATTGTAAGAAATTTAACTTTTATCAACCGAAAGTATGTAAAAGCTGATGTGTGTGTATATCATGATGTGCAAAACTGATGTAATGTTGGTGGATTTAATGGTAATTATTGGCTGAGTATAACCATGAAAAAAATTTACTTAAAGATGCACCAAATGATTCATGAAACTTCCTAAAAGATCTAATGAACATATGATGATTACAAGAAGCTGAAAATAGTAAGCAAATTTCCAGTATTTGGTAGGTTGGGTTTGGCCAATCAAAGTGGTATAAAATGCAATGAAAAATAAATGTAAAATAAGTGAAATCACTAACGATTGAATCCAAGACAGCATTACATGAAATCTACAAAAAAATTAACAAAAGATTATTGGAGGAGACAAAATTTCCAGCTTGCTGGAAATTGTAGTCTTAGCCAACTATTAAAATAATGAGCTTCGTTTAAATTTTTTTTTTAAATGTAAGGTCATTGGAAATTTGACCCATGACATCACTAAATGAAAATTTCATGAAAAAATCTTTAGAAAAATGCAAGGAAAAATATATGTGGTGAGTGGCGATTAAACCCACAACCTCTTGAATGGATGACAGAGCCAGCAGAAAAAAAAGGATAAAATAAATGTTGAGAGTGGGGATTGAACCCATAACTGTAATGACCTGTTTAGTCGTTTTGAGCAGCAGAGTTTATTCTGGAAATCACTGTCTGGGTCGACAGATCCCACGACGGACCGTCATGGACACGAAGGACCGTCGAAGCGGTCTCGTTCCAAAACACTTAGAATTCTGAAATTTGGGTACTCAGATTGACTCTCTGAACTTCGTGATGGAATGGCAGGACGGTCCGTCTTTGGCACGAAGGACCGTCACAAATCTTTCCACAGAAATAACTCTCTGAACTTTGTGACGGACCTGCAGGACGGACCGTCACAGCCATGACGGACCGTCACAGGTTGCGTAACCCTGACTGGGTCGGATTTCTGTTAAAAGTTTTTAAGGGGCGTTTTGGACTATTCATGCTTATAATTATAAAGTTAGTGGATTAATGTTAATAATCCAATTACTTGGGAGTTAAAGGAGATAACCTTGAAATAATTAGTGGGTTATTTTTATCATCTTTTATACTTAATAATATGACAATTAGGGTAAAAGAAAAAGGGTTTGAATAAGAAAAACAGAAAGAACAGAGAGAAAAGAGAGAAACGAACGAGAGAAGGGAGAACGAAGAGGAAAACAAAAGGCTTGGGAAATAGCTTGTTTGATCGCGATTCTTCGGTGGAGGTAGGTTATGGTTTATACTATCTTATAGTAAACTCTTAATAGCGAATGATATGTATTGGGTAGTATTATAAAGTCTTCTATATGCTTAATTGTGTGCTTGCATGATGTGATTATATAATTGTGGTGAATTAGCATGATGAGACTATTGAATCTTAAATCCTAAATTTACTTTGTTAATGATGATGCCTTGGTATAAAAGAAGGTTTGATGAAATAAAGTAATGAGATTAGAGGATCGGGTGTCACGTTTCGACACCAGGATAGTAATAGAGGATCGGTTGTCACGTTCCGACACCAGGATAGTATATGGATCGGGTGTCACGTTCCGATACCAGGATAGTATATGGATCAGAGTGTCACGTTCCGACACCAGGATAGTATATGGATCGGAGTGTCACATTCCGACACCAGGATAGTATATGGATCGGGTGTCACGTTCCAACACAAGGATAGTATATGGATCGGAGTGTCACGTTCCCACACCAGGATAGTATACGGATCGGAGTGTCACGTTCCGACACCAGGATAGTAGTAGTGGAGCGGAGTGTCACGTACCGACACAAGAGGAATAAAGATAATGAATCTTGAATTATGTGAATATGCTCAATCTAAAGAACCTGTTTCCCAAATGAGTAGGGTGTGGAGGCTTGAGTCCTCATAGATGTGCTTGGTGTTGTGGCAAATGGTTATGGTAATTGTTGCTATCACCTGTTTAGAATATTAGTTGATTTTATGTTATTATCTGACATATATTGTTTTCTATCTTGAGTTGGCCGATGATACCTACTCAGTACTTGTGCCTTGTATTGACCCCTACTTGTATTTGTTTTTCTTTGTTAATTGTTGAGTGCAGCAAACGTGCCATCGTATTCAACTCAACCGCAACTCTAGCCAGTCTTCATCAAGCCAGATTTCAGGGTGAGCTATTGCTTCTAGCTTGGACTGGATCTTCCTCTTCATGTCTTGATGCCTAGAAATTCCGGCATGGACTAGCTTTTTACTTATTTTAGCTTCTTAGATACTCTTAGATATAGTAATTTGAGGATACATGTTCTTGTGGTGATGACTTCCAGATTTTGGGGATAATAATTGATTAATTTAGAAGTTATTTAGTTGATTTCGTTAATGAGTTTTAAGTCTTTCGCATTATATTCTGTTATTATGGTTGAAATGTTGGGTTCTTAGAATGGTCGGTTCGCTCACATAGTAGGATAAGTGTGGGTGCCACTCGCGGCTCATTTTGGGTCGTGACAAACTTGGTATCAGAGCATTAGGTTCGTTGGTCTCATCACACAAGAACGAGTCTAGTAGAGTCTTAAGGAACGGTAGGGGGATGCCTTTACTTTTATTTGAGAGGCTATAAGACTTTAAGAAAATTTCATTGTTTCTTTCTTTCTTTCGTGCTATTACTTGGATCCAATTGGTATCTAGGTGATACAAATTGGTATCTGACCATCTTCACTCTATTTCGTAGATGGTTAGAACTAGAGCAACAGCGGCGCCAACACCAACACCGGCAAGACAAGATGCAACTGAGCCAGCCACTGGGGCTGTAGCTCGAAGAGGATTAGTGGCGAGAGGCCGTGGTAGAGGTCGCGGGAGGACGTCCTCTAGAGGAAGAGGACAAGCACCTGGCCCATCTAATACTAGGGCGGTGACTCCTCCACCGACTGAGGAAGTAGTAAGAGAGGGTGAGGAAGGGGAAGGTGAGCAAGTGCAGAATGAGGAATTACCACCCCAACCTACCCCAGAGATGATTAATCAGGTTCTTGCCTATCTTAGCGGGTTATCTGATCAAGGCCAGACACCTCCAGTGTTTTCTGCACCAGCACCTCAGGTTCCGGAAGTACGACAGGCCACAGCTGAAGCTCCCCGCATGGATGCCTCATTGGAAATAGGCACGTTTCCTCGTTTGACTACAGGGCCCATAATGACAAGTGATCAGCATGAACTTTTCAGTAAGTTCTTGAAATTGAAACCTCCAGTCTTCAAGGGTGCTGAATCTGAGGATGCTTGTGATTTTCTGGTTGATTTTCATGAGTTACTACATAAAATGGGCATAGTGGAACGATTTGGCATTGAGTTTGTAACCTATTAGTTTCAAGGAAATGCCAAAATGTGGTGGCGGTCACATGTTGAGTGTCAACCCGCACAGGCACCACCTATGACTTGGGCGTCATTCTCTAGCTTATTTATGGAGAAGTATATCCCCCGAACTTTGAGGGATAGGAGGAGAGATGAGTTCTTGAGCCTAGAGCAAGGCAATATATCGGTGACTGCGTATGAGGCTAAGTTTCGTGCATTATCCAGGTATGCCACCCAGCTTTGTTTCAGTCCACAAGAGCGGATTCGCCCTTTTGTGAAGGGGTTGAGGTCAGATTTGAGGATTTCAGCCTTACAGGTAGCGGCTACAGCAAAATCCTTTCAAGAAGTGGTAGACTTCGTGATAGAGGTGGAGGGAGTGAAGCCAGATGACTTCACCATGGCATAGACATCTAAAAGGTTTCGTAAGGGAGGTGAGTTTAATGGTTCTTACTCCAGATGGCAAGGTTCAGGAGGTTATCCAGCCCGACCTATTCAGTCTTCACTGTAGACTGTAGTTGGGGGTCCACCGCAGACCTGTCAACACTTCTCTGAGTTTGGAGGTTATCCCCAAACTTCGTCATTCTCACAGAGACCTATGCTTGAATCCAGAGAGTGTTATGGATGTGGGGAGACTGGACACATTAAGAGGTATTGTGCAAAACAGAGTTACAGACCTCAAATAGTCAGAGGTAGAGGTGGTCATGGAAGAGGCCTTCATTCTGGAGGACGTGGTGGCCGAGGTAATGGTGGTCACCAAAAAGGCCGGGGTGACGGGCAAACTGGAGCTACTACAACACCACATGGTAGTGGCAACGGGCAGACAGGTGATAGGGCCCATTGTTACGCTTTCCCCAGGCGGTCTGAAGCGGAGACATCTGATGTTGTTATCACAGGTAATCTTTTGGTTTGTGATTGCATGGCTTCTGTATTATTTGATCCTGGCTCCACATTTTCATATGTATCTTCCTCATTTGCTACTGGTCTTAATTTACATTGTGAATTGCTTGACATGCCTATTCGTGTTTCTACTCCGGTGGGTGAGTCTGTGGTAGTTGAAAAGGTATATAGGTCTTGTCTGGTGACTTTTGTGGGGAGCAATACTCATGTAGACTTGGTTATTTTAGAGATGGTTGATTTCGATGTAATTATGGGTATGACTTGGCTTTCTCCAAATTTTGCAATCCTAGATTGTAATGCTAAAACTGTAACGTTGGCCAAGCCTGCGACAGATCCGTTAGTGTGGGAGGGTGACTACACTTCCACTCCAGTTTGTATCATCTCCTTTCTTCGTGCTAAGAGAATGGTTAGTAAAGGGTGTTTAGCATTCTTGGCACACCTCAGGGATGATACTACCCAAGTACCTTCCATTGAGTCGGTTTCGATAGTCCGTGAGTTTCTGGATGTGTTCCCTGCAGACCTTCCTGGTATGCCACCGGATAGGGATATCGACATTTGCATTGATCTGGAGCCGGGTAATCGCCCCATTTCCATACCTCCTTATAGGATGGCCCCAGCGGAGTTAAGGGAATTAAAGGCCCAACTTCAAGAGTTGTTAAGTAAAGGCTTCATTAGAGCAAGTGCATCCCCTTGGGGTGCTCCTGTGTTATTTGTGAAGAAGAAGGATGGGAGTTTTCGGATGTGCATAGACTACCGGTAGTTGAACAAGGTAACTATTAAGAACAAGTATCCCATTCCTCGCATTGATGACTTGTTCGATCAGTTACAAGGTGCTTGTGTCTTCTCTAAGATTGACTTGAGATCCGGTTATCATCAATTGAAAATACGGGCAACGGATGTGTCAAAGACTGCTTTTCGAACCAGGTATGGGCATTACAAATTTGTAGTAATGTCTTTTGGTCTTACGAATGCCCCTGCTGCTTTCATGAGCTTGATGAACGGGATTTTTAAGCCATATCTGGATCTCTTTGTGATCGTATTTATTGATGATATACTAATATACTCCAAGAGTAAGAAGGAACATGAGGAGCATTTGAGAATTCTGCTGGAAGTATTAAGGGAGAAAAGGTTTTATGCCAAATTCTCCAAGTGTGAGTTTTGGCTAGATTCAGTGTCCATCTTGGGGCACGTGGTTTCTAAGGATGGAGTGATGGTGGATCCTTCTAAGATTGAGACAGTGAAGAATTGGGTAAGACCTACTAATGTGTCGGAAGTAAGGAGCTTTGTTTGTTTAGCTAGCTATTACCGTCGATTTGTCAAAGGATTCTCTTCTATTGCTTCCCAATTGACGAACTTGACTAAGAAGAATTTTCCATTTGTATGGTCGGATGAATGTGAGGAAAGATTTCAGAAACTCAAGACCTTGCTGACTACTGCACCTATCCTTACCTTTCAAGTAGAAGGCAAGAATTTCACTGTTTATTGCGATGCATCTTATTCTGGGTTGGGTACAGTGCTAATGCAAGAGAAGAATGTAATTTCTTATGCTTCGAGGCAATTTAAGGTGCAAAGAACGTAATTATCCGATCCCTGATTTGTAGTTGGCTGCGGTAGTGTTTGCATTAAAGCAATGGAGACACTATCTATATGGGGTTAAGTCTGAAGTCTATACGGATCATCGTAGCATAGAGTATGTCTTTACTCAGAGGGATTTGAATTTGAGACAGAGAAGATGGATGGAACTACTGAAGGACTATGATGTTACTGTCTTGTATCACCCAGGAAAGGCTAATGTTGTGGCAGACGCCTTAAGTAGAAAAGCAGGGAGCATGGGAAGCCTAACTCACTTACAGGTTTCCAGACGCCCATTGGCTAGAGAGGTTCACACCCTGGCTAATGACTTTATGAGGCTAGAAGTAAATGAGAAGGGAGGATTTTTGGCCTGTGTGGAGGCAAGATCTTCTTTTCTTGACAAGATCAAGGGAAAACAGTTTGATGATGAGAAACTAAGCCGAATTCGGGATATGGTGTTGCGAGGAGAGGCTAAAGAAGCAATAATTGATGAGGAAGGTGTTTTGAGAATTAAGGGAAGGGTATTTGTGCCCCGTGTTGATGATTTGATCCACACTATTCTTACAGAGGCTCATAGTTCTGGATATTCTATACATCCGGGTGCAAACAAGATGTACCGTGACCTAAAGAAACACTTTTGGTGGAGTAAAATGAAGCGCGACATTGTTGATTTTGTTGCCAAGTGTTCAAATTATCAGAAAGTAAAGTACGAACACCAGAGGCCCAGAGAAACACTTCAGAGAATGCCCATTCCTGAATGGAAGTGGGAGAGAATTGTAATGGATTTTGTGGTTAGTCTTCCAAAGACATTGGGAAAGTTTGATTCTATTTGAGTAATTCCGGATAGATTAACTAATTCTTCTAACTTCATTCCGGTCAAGGTGACTTACAATGCAGAGAGGTTAGCCAAACTCTATATCTCAGAAATTGTTCGATTGCATGGAGTTCCACTTTCCATCATATCAGATAGAGGTACGCAGTTTACTTCTAAGTTTTGGAGAACATTGCATGCTGAATTAGGTACTAAGTTGGATCTTAGTACTGCATTTCACCCTCAGACCGATGGTCAGTCGGAGCGAACGATTCAGGTATTAGAGTATATGCTTCGTGCATGTGTGATAGAATTTGGTGGTCATTGGGATAACTTCTTACCCTTAGCGGAGTTTTCATACAATAATAGCTATCAATCTAGTATTGACATGGCCCCATTTGAAGCATTGTATGGGAGGAGATGTAGGTCTCCCATTGGTTAGTTTAATGCATTTGAGGTTAGACCTTGGGGTACAGACCTTTTGAGGGATTCATTGGAGAATGTGAAATCTATTCAAGAAAAGCTTTTAGCTGCGCAAAATAGGCAAAAGGAATATGCAGATCGAAAGGTTAGAGACTTCGAGTTTATGGAGGGTGAGCAAGTCTTGCTGAAGGTTTCGCCCATGAAAGGGGTGATGCAGTTTGGTAAAAGAGGTAAGCTAAGACCAAAGTA
This sequence comes from Solanum peruvianum, assembly GCA_027705065.1. Taxonomy (NCBI): domain Eukaryota; kingdom Viridiplantae; phylum Streptophyta; class Magnoliopsida; order Solanales; family Solanaceae; genus Solanum; species Solanum peruvianum. The sequence goes on along the minus strand of JAKWJD010001756.1, from coordinate 6,833,332 downwards.
TATTGGACCATTTGAAGTACTTAAGCGAGTAGGGGAGGTGGCTTATGAATTAGCCTTGCCTCCAGGGCTGTCAGGAGTGCATCCGGTATTTCATGTGTCTATGTTGAAAAGATACTATGGGGATGGAAACTACATCATTCGTTGGGATTCGGTTCTGCTTGACGAGAATTTGTCTTATGAGGAGGAGCCTGTTGCCATTCTAGATAGAGAAATTCGCAAGTTGAGATCAAGGGAGATTGCATCCGTCAAAGTTCAATGGAAGAATTGACCAGTTGAAGAGTCCACTTGGGAGAAGGAGGCTGATATGCAAGAAAAATACCCAAACCTGTTTACAGATTCAGGTACTCCTTTTCGCCCTTGTTTTTCTTCTTGTGATCGTTCGAGGACGAACGATGGGTAAATTGGTATCTATTGTAACGACCTGTTTAGTCATTTTGAGCAGCAGAGTTTATTCTGGAAATCACTGTCTGGGTCGACGGATCCCACGACGGACCGTCATGGACACGACGGACCGTCGAGGGTGTCTCGTTCCAAAACACTTAGAATTCTGAAATTTGGGTACTCAGATCGACTCTCTGAACTTCGTGACGGAATGGCAGGACGGACCGTCGTTGGCACGACGGACCGCCACAAATCTTTCCACAGAATTAACTCTCTGAAATTTGTGACGGACCTGCAGGACGGACCGTCACAGCCATGACGGACCGTCACAGGTTGCGTAACCCTGACTGGGTCGGATTTCTGTTAAAAGTTTTTAAGGGGAGTTTTGGACTATTCATGCTTATAATTATAAAGTTAGTGGATTAATGTTAATAATTCAATTACTTGGGGGTTAAAGGAGATAACCTTGAAATAATTAGTGGGTTATTTTTATCATCTTTTATACTTAATTATATGACAATTAGGGTAAAAGAAAAAGGGTTTGAATAAGAAAAACAAAAAGAACAGAGAGAAAAGAGAGGAACGAACGAGAGAAGGGAGAACGAAGAGGAAAACAAAAAGGCTTGGGGAATAGATTTTTTTATCGTGATTCTTCGGTGGATGTAGGTTATGGTTTATACTATCTTATAGTAAACTCTTAATTGCGAATGATATGTATTGGGTAGTATTATAAAGTCTTCTATATGCTTAATTGTGTGCATGCATGATGTGATTATATAATTGTGGTGAATTAGCATGATGAGGCTATTAAATCTTAAATCCTACATTTACTTCGTTAATGATGATGCCTTGGTATAAAAGAAGGCTTGATGAACTAAATTAATGAGATTAGAGGATCGGGTGTCACGTTCCGACACCAGGATAGTAATAGAGGATCGGGTGTCACGTTCCGACACCAGGATAGTATATGGATCGGGTGTCACGTTCTCACACCAGGATAGTATATGGATCGGAGTGTCACGTTCCGACACCAGGATAGTATATGGATCGGAGTGTCACGTTCCGACACCAGGATAGTGTATGGATCGGGTGTCACGTTCCGACACCAGGATAGTATATGGATCGGAGTGTCACGTTCCGACACCAGGATAATATATGGATCAGAGTGTCACGTTCCGACACCAGGATAGTAGTAGTGGAGCGGAGTGTCACGTACCGACACAAGAGGAATAAAGATAATGAATCTTGAATTATGTTAATATGCTCAATCTAAAGAACCTGTTTCCCAAATGAGTAGGGTGTGGAGGCTTGAGTCCTCATAGATGTGCTTGGTGTTGTGGAAAATGGTTATGGTAATTGTTGCTATCACCTGTTGAGAATATTAGTTGATTTTATGTTATTATCTGACATATATTGTTTTCTATCTTGAGTTGGCCGATGATACCTACTCAGTACTTGTGCCTTGTACTGACCCCTTCTTGTATTTGTTTTTCTTTGCTAATTGTGGAGTGCAGCAAACGTGCCATCGTCTTCAACTCAACCGCAACTCTAGCCAGTCTTCATCAAGCCAGATTTCAGGGTGAGCTATTGCTTCTAGCTTGGACTGGATCTTCCTCTTCATGTCTTGACTCCTAGAAATTCCGACATGGACTAGCTTTTTACTTATTTTAGCTTCTTAGATACTCTTAGATTTAGTAATTTGAGGATAGATGTTCTTGTGGAGATGACTTCCAGATTTTGGGGATAATAATTGATAAATTTAGAAGTTATTTAATCGATTTCGTTAATGAGTTTTAAGTCTTCCGCATTATATTCTGTTATTATGGTTGAAATGTTCGGGTTTAGATTGGTCGGTTCGCTCACATAGTAGGATAAGTGTGGGTGCCACTCGCGGCTCGTTTTGGGTCGTGACAATAACCTCTTGGATAGGTGAGAAAGTTAAGAGTAAAATTAAAAGAAAAATAATGAGCTTGTGGGGGATTGAACCCAAAACCTCCTTAACTTAAACGAAAAAGGAGAGGAGAAAAAGAAAGGAATTTACTATGGGGTTGAAGGGGATTGAACTAGGGTCCCCCAAATCTGGAAAAAAAAAGGCAATTATCGAGTTTAAAATAAGATTAAGTGTTTTCCTATGAATTCGAACTCAGGTTCCCTTGACCAATTCCGTATTGACACATAATTCATACGTAAGTAAATATTTAATGAATGTTGCCTCTGAACATCGAAATCAATATCTTGGCATATCTACAAGATGCATAAGTCTAGTACCACATAATCTCAGGTAAACATGAATTACTTAGATAAACTATGAATGAAGCCTCCTGGATTGTATGTGTGGACTCATAAGTCTAGCATACGTTTAAAAAGTAAGTGAGCTTAAGATGTATGTGATAAAATGATGTAACCTCAGAAGGTTTAAGTAAGAGTGTGAAACACACTAAATGGCCATGTTCATGTACATATTATGAAATGAACATTCACGTGAAGGGGTAAGTAATAATGAAAAGCAAATGTGTTAAAGTTAATAAGTGAGGTTACAATATCATAAGAGGCTAATGTGAAAGATGAGAGCACACTAAATTGAGCCTATGTAAAAGTTACAAAAATGTACTCACCAATGAGAGTGTAAAGTTAATGAAGAGACCAGTCTTTATGAACACTCTAATGAAAGTATTGAAGTTAGTATATACTTAACACTAATAATGAGATGAGAAATATTCTAATGAGCAATGACGTCCTTATTCTAGAAGCCAGCTTCCATGATGTATGAGTTGAATGTAATTGAACTTTATACATAGCACCGATGGGCTAGCTATGAGAGGTGATGCCATTCTCCGGAAAGGGTAGAGGTTCACGTAACACACACGAGATGAGACTGTCCGACATGCCGGGTATGGGTCTCCTTATTTATCCTACTCTTTTAACCTTTATTTACAATATAGGGATCTAGAGAGGTTCAATTTCCTAAATACTCTAGCATTTTATTGTTCACTTCTGCCGGTGATTCCACCTCTTTTAGGTGTGGTAATTACACACTGGATTTCATAATGCTCATATTATCTTTGTCGGTTAAGGTCAATGTTCCCAAATAAAGAATGAGGCCAGCCTCAATGAATGCACATAATGAAATGAACGATACCAAAGGTTTTATGATGGGATGAACAATAGGTGAGCTAGACTTTAGTGATAATACTAGGTTAGTTTTTTTCATTGCACAGCGAACCCAATGAGAGTCTTAAACTACTTCCTAGGTATAACTGGTGGCTCCACTAATATATGAAAGAATGAAAATGAAGTAAGTATAAATGAATGAAGCACACTATGTGTTTGTTAAAGAAGGCTCTTTATTTGAGGTCGCATATGTTGAGCCCTCATTTTGGGAAGTCCTAATGTCAAGTCCATGATTCCAAGGTCTCATGGCATATGAAAGAATGATACGAACTATGTTATATGATATGTGTAATACTTTATGTGTTGCTTGCAAAATGATAGGTATAATGATGCATATTACTCTAATGGCATGACTTTCCTAATACAAAATTTGGCAAGTCCACTGACTTTCCTAGTAAAAATTTGGCAAGCCCACTGACATTCCTAATCCAAATTTGACAAGTCCATTGACTTGACTTTCCATAAATCATTTTTTTAGGAAAGAGCTATTCTTAAGCATGCAAGTCGTTGGTGTGTGATTGCATATACTCAAAACTTAGTACAAGTGTGTACTAATCCCATAGAATATCTACTTTTAGGTGCAGGCACAGGTGGACGTTAGAGTTTATAGTACGACGTTGTGCACTACGGACGTGGAGCATTCATCAAGATTTGGTAGGCCCACATGATTTTGAGGACGCTTGTCCATTATATTTTATCTTAGATATAGGTTTGAGTTAGTGGTGTATGTTCCACTAGCGTTTCTTTCTCATTTTATTTCAGACATTGTATTGGTTCCATTTTGACAAGTATACACTTAATGTTGTATGAAACTATTTCTTTCATTTGAAGTAAGATGACGTATGTAGGATTCTCTGCAACCTTTGAGAGGTAAATGACGCCGGTCTCGTCTGGGCTCTGGGCTCTGGCCGTGACATACGGTCCATTTATGCCCCTCGTTGAATAGGACTAGTTTTGGAAAGCTTTTTGTCCCACATTGGGTCCTCTTAAACGACCCCTATTTTGGTCCTTATGGAGTTTTTTTAAGACTTATACACCCCAAATACATCCGTCTAGATGTTAGGTACCCTTCCTATCAATTTCAGCTCCAAACACTACATAAAAACTAATGAAATATACTAAAGCACGCTAGCACATCTCAAGGCTAACTTTAAAATGTCATTTGACGTTCTTGGGCGTTTTACCTCCAAACTTTATATACTTAATATTAACACCATCTTTGATAAGTTTAGGACCATAGAAGCACATAAACTAAGTAATAGGCTCTACTTTGACTTAGTTCATTTTTGGGTCTTTGCATACACCCTTAGGAAGACCTAGTTCATTTCTTTGTTCTGTGGCGGCTAGATTTAACCAATATACACCATGAGAGATTCACATGGAAATCTAGTATTAAACCCTATTAGATGAGGGATCCTTACTTGCATAAGGTAGGGTCATTCTTTTAGATATTATATTTAAAACCACTAGCTATTCCTACGCTAGTGCATAGTTAAGGGATAAGGAGGTTGCATCTAAGTCCTACACATCAACTAACTGAGAGTACCCAACTCAAAGCGGTACGTTTGGATACTACATCTCTACTCACAGAGGTTAAGGGATTGCTACTAAGTACTCTAACTTTACTTACGGAAATAATAATCGTCCCAACCTATCATTCATTCATCGGAAGATATTATGAATATTGAGATTTTTAAAAGATATTACGCCTCCCCTCATAGAGAGTTTCCACCCTAAAGTTCATCATTCATTCATTAGAGTTATACCAAGAGAACCTTTCAATAGACCCACATTCATTACATTTTCATTATCTTCATTCTTTCTTTCATGTGTGTGTATATGAGAAAGAATTTCACATAACAATTATCATTCATGAAATTTTCTTCTAAAGATGATCATACTACATTAATCATAATCCACACACAACCATACTTCACATTAAAATTTTCTCCAATACACATACTCTCTTCAAGATTCACATGCATAACTTCATAATGCATCTCTATACATGAGCATCATGACATTTATTTACTTAATACTCAATACCTTAAAGGCCATAATCTTAATACGAATTTCATATACATTACCATACAACACAATAGAAATTCAATAAGAATTAGAAAAATATGGGTCAACTTTCCCTTCATCCAAACCATGATCATTTTTTCTCAATTTTCCAAAGATTAATCACATTTAGGCATTGATAGAAAAATATAACAATAGGAACAAACAATACAACTCCACTTAAGTTTAATCCTATCAACTTGAAATCATAGACACAAAACCCAACTAATAAGTCGATTTAGGAGATTTTGATGAACAATGGGTTCTTCAAGGAATTCGATTCAAATCATCTTAAAAAATTTATCAAAAATAATTACTTCAATATCATGACTTAAAAACATTTTCTCAATGAACCCAATGCACAGAAAAGAAATTGGCAAAATTGATCATTGATCCACCTTTGAAAAGTTTTGAATTGGACTCCTTAAATAAGATTTTATTCAAGTATTAAGGATTACCATACCTTAGTATTAATAGGCCCACGGAAATTTATGAAGAAATCACTTGAAACCCCTTATCCTAGCTTTAATTTGACCTAGACCTTAAATGGTGTTCTTGAGAATATCTCTTTGGGAGGGAAGAGTTTAATTTTGATGTTTGAGTCTAAGTGAGGGTTTTATTGTTAAAATATTTTTAAGATACCTATAACACCAAACATAACGATCAATCATTTAATTAGAACGTGGGGTGAATTTTCCAATTAACCTCTTTGTTAGACGCAACTAGCACAGAATTGCAGGTCTTGACCAAGGCCACAAACTAAGGACTGTAGGTGGTGTGACGAGCTATCCTGCATGTCGTCGTTTAGTTCAGATCCTTGTCCATGTGATTTTAGTCTCACTAGGCTAATTCTTGACCTACGGAAGTGGTTGACGCTCTGTCAAATGACGTACTGGCCATAGTTCATGGTCGTAGATAACCCCACTTTTGCAGTTGTGGGGGTTGAGCTTAGGGTCCTCCTCAAGGATCCTTAGTGTGGTCCTTCGGTGATCATAAATGGATGTTTAACCCCTAAACATGAACTTATACGCACCAGGGTCTCCTCTCCTAACTTTAGACTCTTAACGACACACCTGAACACATACAACCTGCAAGGACACACTAGAAATAGAAGACTTGTTTTTGAAACGTGTTGTTTGTTTCTTGACGTTTGACTTCAAAACCATTAAAACCAGCCCTTGGAAACTATTTCTCATTAATTTATCAATTTATTAACTCAATAAACCATGTGAATCTTTAGTTTATCTTAGTTCATTTTGAGGGTTATTACACCAAGCCTACACCCCGGACGTGGCTTGACCTCGAGAAATATTGTTGGACTCAAGGGAACACCTTGCATGGCTTACTTACACAGCGGAAGACTGTAAGAATTATTATATTATCAAATGCACATAACTTAACTGTTTAATGAAATAAATAAGAATCTTTCAAGGTGAGTTTGAATAAAATTAAAACTCAAGTCTTCACATAATGAATTATAATGTAAATACAATTGATCAACTAATTGTATATACTATAAATTAAAAATGGACAGTCCTATCATTTGAAAAATAGAAAGCAATGTAAAAAAGAGTCATTCAAAATGTACAGAGGATCACAAACTCCGAGTATTAAACTGCATCAACGAGGTGCTATGTGCTTATCCTTGTTACCTTTGTATGTACTATAAGACGATGTAGAACAACATGCAACACTAATTTGAATGTACGAGTATGTGAGTTAGAATTATATACATAACATAGGCTTTAAAAAAACATGAAACGAAACTTACCTTTGCTTTACTCAATAATAAATTACTCAACTAAAAATGCAGTGTAAAACAACAATGATAGTGCAATTTATACAAAGTATTTAGAACATTAAATAACAAATTAACTTGTCAAAGGTATGAAATAACAAATTCAAATGTACTTATTTATCAAGTATAATTTCTATGGGAGTTTCTCAAATGGAAAAATACATATGAGACTAAGTGATACAACATCGTTCCCACACTTCCGAAAATCTGCTATACTTTTTCGTCATCCACAACGCCTTAACTAAATGGATACACTAGTCTATGATAAAAAGAAACTTAAGAAGTAATCTAAAAAGTATGATTAATACCCATAATGGTTACATTTTTTATGGAGACTAGAGTTAATATTAATTAGCATCCCCATATCGGTGATCAACACTACTCTCAAAATATACTTATCTCATTTGTAAAATAAAATTTATTTATTTTGTTTTGATATAGTTTCTGAAAACTTAAGCCTAAAATCTCACTTTGAAATTGTTGTTGCCATTTTTAGTTCAAGTGTGAAAACATTTTTAAACTCGTGAAAATACTCAATTCCCATATAAATTTTAGAGAAATGAACTCAAATATTTACAGTTTCCTTAACTGGAAACTTAACTCTTAAAACAAACTTAATATGTTTGTGAAGGACTTCTTGAAAAGACTCCAAGAACTTCCTAGACTTAACTCTTAACTTTCATTGAATTTTACTTTGTTAATTAAAGGTAATGATTCATGTTTCTGTCAAATTTCTAGATGTTTAGAAGTCATTTAGATAAGTTAGAATCAATGAATAGTGTTAGTATTCTTTAGAAAGACTTAAATAGGCTAACCGACGAGAAAATAGTGAAAAATAATGATCTGAGCGTGTCCCGCCCCTCCGCGCCAGCCAAATTTTCTGGTACTCATTTTATCCACACTATAGGCGCGTCGTTCCAGTTCCTCGGGTACTACGATGGCGTGTCACACCAGCCCATTCCCAGGCAAACCCAACGAACCTTTTGACTAATTTTTTGACCTTAATTAAATTATTTTTATTGATTTTCTCAATTTAAGTTTATATTCATGTATCCACAACAAATACGAAAAAATCTAAATCAATCAATTCAAGGAAACGATATTTAATTTCAAGAAAGTACTTAATCTCAACTCATGTTTAAGACCGGAAATAATTCATGAACAATTATCAAGAACATTAAAATTCCAATCTTTTAGAATGAATTCACGGTCAATCAAACATGGTTGGATCGTCGGTAAACAAACTCAACGTTATGAAAGACTCACATAGCTTTGAGGATAAAGTAATTGATGAAATCCGCAATCAATTCCTTACGAAATGACGAATCTTGCTTTTCCTATTCTCCTTTCTCTTGTGTTATTTCTCCCAAAACCCTAACTCTATTTTTCAAAAGCTTAAGTTGAATCCTGTATGTTTAGAACTTATAATAATAACCAAAAACGAATATGCTGGGTATGCAAAAGACCAAATTACTTTTTGAAAATACGGATTGGACATTTCCTTATTTGAACAAACCAACTTTGTATGCGCATAACTCATTCATACAACATCAAAATCGTCCAAACGCGATAGTGTTCAAAATATTATTCTAAGATCTTTCCTATGATATGTGGAAACACACCTAGCTAATCCTGATGTACGATTTATGGTCGTTTGAAGTTGACCGAAAATTCATCTTAATGTACATAGCAAATTTCTGAATTTTTATACTCTTTCAGAAAATGGTTATTTCAAATAGGAGAGACGTTACCCTTGGGACAATTTTTCCTCCAACAAGACAACTCTTACTAGTTTAAGCATGTTATATCAATCACTCAGTTCCAACACCAAAAAAGGAAATCAAACACATCAAGTATATATATATATTATAGAGTACTAAAAGAGAATTAGTACCTTGATGTTTTTATTGTACGGTTTCAAAGAGGTGCGGGTATCTCCTCTTCAAATCTATCTGAGCTTCTGAAGTAGATACCTCAACAAATTAATTCCTCCAAAGGTCTTTGGCTGATGCTACTTCCTTAGTCCAAAACATGGTGAACTTGGCGATCTACAATTTTATCTGGAATATCTTCATAAGATAGGATATCCTTGATCCTAATATCTTCAGTTTGTATGATCAATGAAGGATCGCTCATGCACTTCTTCAACATAGATATGTGAAAGACCTATGAATGACAATTAACTCTCGTGGCAGCCCCAACTCATAAGATACATTACCCACCTTTTTCATATTTTATAAGGGACTAGATTATGGGGACTAAGCATCCCATTCTTACCATGTCTCATCACACCCTTCATTGGTGAATCTTTATAATATACACAATAATAATATACTCTAACATTAACTCCTTTCTTTAAACATCAGTGTGGGATTTATGATAAATGTGCACTATTTTCAACCATTTTTTAATCACTTTTACCTTCTCCATATCTTGATGGACTAAATCGTGTCCTATCAATCCAGCTTCACCAACTTTAAATTATCCAATATGAGATCCAAATTTTCTCCCATAAAGAGCTTCATAGGGATCCATATGGATGCTAGAGTTGTAGCTATTGTTGCAAGTAACTTTAATGAGAGAAATGTGATCATTTTAATTACCTTGGAAATAAATCAGGCAAGCTCTCGAAACATCTTCTAATGTTTGAATGGTTCGCTGATTCTTATCGTGACCAATGACCCTAGTTATGGTCAAAGTGTGTAACATCCGAAAGTCCAACACATAATATAGAGTCTCATATATTTTCTAAGTTTAGTAACACAATCATAAAGCCTAAAATAATGTTTATAAACCATTTAAGAAGTTTTAGAGTAAAGACATCAAGAAACATCCATGACGTCCGAAAGCTAGTGCACTTGAACTAGTGAAACGTCTTTAGGTTTCATGAAGGTTTGGAGGTATTGTAGGAATTTACAAAACTTGTATATAGACTATAAATAGGTAAAATAATATGTATAGCGTTAGAATGTCTCGGTCCGACCCCCTGCGGATCACTCTTGGGGTCCACAACCCTACCCTTGGTCAAGCGAGCTACGAAAGAAGTAGACAAATTAGCCTTGGTAGAATTGTCTCCGCGTCACATCCATGCTCCACCACTATTTAAAATCTTTGTCTGCAAAGCGGACACATAGCGGACTTTTCTGGTTCAAAATTTAATTATGGAAAAGTTGCGGAAAAAGCTCCGCGACGCGGACTTGTTTCTCGATGAAAATCTGAATTATGGAATTCAAGTTTGACTTCACTTAAGGGTCAACTTAAGTGAGGGTTATTTTGGGTATTTCTTATAAGGTCTATATATTGATTTTCAATCTGTTTTACCCAAACATATGCTCACCCAGATCAAAACCCAAAAGCTCTCAGCTCTCGCTAGTTTCTCTCTCTATTGAACCTCCATTGAAGGAAGAAAAAACCTTGAATAAGAAACCAATTTCTGTAGGATTTCATTAATTTTTTTTTTGGATTTATATTCATTAAGGTATGGTTTTTTAGTCTTCTGATTCTTTTCCCAAAGAGGTCCTTTCAAATTAGATTTCTAAGTTACCTAATTCTTAGGTTTTTCTTCAAAAGTGGGTTTTCTTCTAAACTTTAAATTGATGATTGATTATGATAAAATGTGATTACCTATTACTAATTAAGTGTATATTTTTGAGTAATTTTTTTTAACTATGGTAATTTTTTATGGATGATGTCCCTTTCCGTAATTCCCCCAAATCTTAGATCTTGCTTATGAATTGATGGGAATTGAAGAATGTATTGATTGTTAGACTTGTTTTACCTATTCTAATTCATTAATGGAATTCCTAGGGTAATTTATTGTTGGGGTTGTATCTATTTCTTGATGAATACATGATTAACCCTTTTCCCCTAACCCTAGGTTATATATTGAAGTTAATTTGAATTTTTTTTGATGCAATTGACTTAGTTCTTGTGTTGACTACTATTTGATGTTGTTACACCTATTGAGGTGTGTATATGGTTCTTTGATGGTAATACCATTAAAAAAGTCTTACGTTTGTAAATTGGTAATACCTTATGTTCTTAATCCTTTACTTCAATTGTGATCACTTATACTTGATGGTGAAGTGCAATTGAAGTATTGTATGTGATAAGATTAAGTAGGTGTTGGTATGATGATGTAATTGAAATGTCTTGACTATATGAATTGTGATATTATGATTAAGGTTTAATGATATAAGGTTGGTTGTGAATCACGTATGTGCCTTACTATGACATGATGATGATAATAAGTTAATCTCACATATGAAGGCTTGCTATGAAAAGAACCTCTCATGAAATTCCTAATGAGCTAATGATTATGATATATAAGGTGTTAGTATCCTATGAACTATACTAACTTATGATGTTAAAGGATGACCTAAAGATATTTCAAAAAGAGACATAAGCTTAGCACCGAGTGAACTAGTAGTGAGATGTATCCCTTCCCAAGTAGGCAATGTAGGTTCACTATGTTCTCATGAGATTGACATTACAATTCCAATGGCACAAAGAGGATATTTACTAAGTCTCCTTGTTCTTGAACTATGTTGCCCCTATATGAATACTAGCTAGTGGATGCACCTAGGACGTTATGTTCATGTTTTTGTACTACCTTGGGAAGTATTTCTTATTTAGGTGTAGGGTTTCTTGAAACTGAATTCCATATTTATCACATGTGGTCTATGTCGGTTAATTTAATTGTTCCCAAAAGTAAAATAATGTAATAAAGTTAAAAGTAACTAGGGTGACCTTAGGGGTTTCAGTTAATGTTGGTAGGGTTATCAGACTCTACCTATGCATTGCACTAGTTGGTGTTAGGGGAATTCCTAGGAGGTTGTTGTTATGCATTTATGTAATATTCTTTTATGAAATGTATTAGGTTGTATTTACATGATGATACTCTTATATGATGTTTGCTATATTGATGAACAGGTTGTTAGCCTAGATTTTTATATGTAGTAATGACTACTAATGATGATATATTTTATATGAAACAAAGCATTACTTCTGATTTCCTATCCTTTTTAGTTGATTCTGTGGGGTTTATGGGAATTTACATGAGCATTGCATTTGTAAGCTTAGGATGGGATTGTTGGTAAGGGTTTTGTGTGTTATGTTGAGATGAACTATTGAACTTGTTATGTTGATATGGTTCTTATGTTGATGATTTTGGCTATGAAAATGGCTTGTGTTATTGTGGTCCTTATATTGTATGTGCTATCTTCTAAGTTCATTTAAATGCTTTATAATGACTTAGCATGTTTCCTAAAATAATTGTCCCTTTTCATGCATGTTTCAAATGTTTTATGTGCATATACCTATATTTAGTATGAGTGGTTTACTAACCCATGTTTCTATATTTACTACAACAATGTAGTCTTGGGTCATTTATGTATTGAAGCTAATTTGGATAAATCTTGGAATATCTTTCTCCAAGTGTGGGTAGGTCCTCAAGATTTAAGAATTATACCTTTCCTATTCCACCTATGTTAATTGATATAGTCTAAAGACATCGATTTCACTCTTATTGTACAAGATGTTTTTGTATAGTTTTCGTGATTGTATAAGGTTCTAAAGTAGTTTATTATGTGTTATTGTGGTAGTTTCTAAGAGTTTGGGAGCATTGGACATCAAACGTCAAGGGACGACTAAGACGTTCGACGACTAAATCACATATGTGTCTCATATGTGGTTTAATGTGTTTATGTGTGTTTCATGAGTTTATAAGATCCTTAAATTATTTATTACGTAATATATAGGCATTGTGTAAAGTTTCCTGAAGTTTGGAGGTCAAACGTCAATGACGTTCGAAAGTGTTGCTTTGAAATGACCTTGTGTGTCTAGGCCTGTTTCGTCGTCTTTTACGTGTTTGTTTTGGCATAAAATTCATGTGAGAGTTTCGAAACTTGTATATGATTATCTTTGGATTGGAAACCACTGGGAAACCATACCCAAGCACCAACCAAGGGTCCTTGAGGAAGGACCCATGTTGGTGGCCTTAACTGCACAATGCAGTCCCACCTACGGATGGAAATCGACGGCCAGTGGCTTGGTCTACGCCCTGTAGGTGGAGAGAGTCGTTTGTTACCTAGACTATGGATCTAATCTCCCATTTTCGTCCACTGAACCCACCGAAGTAGGGCAAGATGGTCTGTGTGTGGACTGACGCCCCGTCGATGGGCAACCGTGGATTGGGGTTGTGTTCTGCGCAGGCCACTGTTAAGTTGAGGGTTGAAGTTTTAAATTCAAACAACTTACAAAGAAGAGTTTTGGAGGTTCCTCAGGGGTATTTTGGTTACTTTAAGTGTGTACATAAGTTTTTAACACTTAGAAGAATTCATTCTTCCAAATCAAAAACCCCAAATCCCTTAGAAATCTCTATAGAACTCCATTGGAGCCAATACTCAATGAACGGATTGGATTGAATAATTGAGTGTAGATTATTCATCCAAATTTATGAATTATCTTCATCAATGTATTTATTTTGATCCTTGAAACTCTCTTCACCAATGATCCCAACTTTCGAAGATGTTTTTTAATGTTTTCAAGTTGAATTGTCCAATTTTATGATCTGTAGCATGGGTTTTTGCATTATTGGTTTCCAAAAATTGAATAATTATTGAATTTATATAATATTTATGATTTTACACTAAAAAAATTATGAACCCAGGAATCGAATGAACCCTATTTTTTGACTTATTTATGGGTTACATGATATTGATCTAATGTTGATGAATTCTAATGTAGTTTTATGTAGGCTATTGATTTATGTAATAATTATAGTAAATTGATATCCATGAGGTATTGAATTGATGAATATGTAGTAAGTTGACCTAGTGTCATGAATATTGTTATAATTATGTTGAATTAATGTTTATGGACATGGGTAAGGGTCTTGTGATATCAAATGTGCTGATTTGACATTGGATTGAGTTGTTGAAGCTGATGTGGTTGTAATCTTTCCTATTGTCATTATTTTATGATTTTTAGACTTCAATTATATTGTTATTGGTATGTTCTACTAATTGTGGCGGTGTTGTGTGCTTTACATGCAGTTGATGTAACCATGTCGTCGTTACTTTATGCAATAAGATGATCATGACCATGTCGGCACTACTTGGAGTATTATGATGATTTATATAATTGATATTATGTGAATATTATCATATCTATCTATATGTTAAGTAATGCGAAAGTATGTGTTCTTTCTGTATATGTTAGGAAATCATGTAGACTATGACTATGTGCTTGTATGTGTAGTCCTAAGGTTGATGCATGGTTGTTCCTACTTGACTATATGAGTCAATTTTTGTCATATTTATGATGATATGATAATATTTAGGATGACTTAAAATATGATAAGATTTATTTCTATGTTCTTCTAGAATGACATGTAATATGAGTTAAAGTGAAGTATTTGGTGTCTTGTCTTGGTTGACTTGTGTCCCTTCCTTGATGTATGAATGAATGTGAATATGTTATGTCTTTAATTAGGATGCTAAAGTATCTTAGTCTTGATTGTATTAATGGTATATTACCTTAAATGATGTTAAGACAGTTCTTTATATGAGACGTGAACCTAGTGGTAAGGATATGGATGTTGAATTCGTAAGAAGTAATGGTATCCTTCAAAGTAAAGGAATGATAGACTTAACGTTTATTGGATGGAACGGCATCATATTAATCTTTATGAAAGTTATAATGAGCTTCTTGTCGCCATTGTGAGGTAACCCTAGTAGACCTTTCTTTGGTAGGGTAAATGTGATTAGGCTATGAACTTAATATGAAACCGTTTTATATGAACCTTAAGTGTGAATACTATGTGAGAAACAAGGCTAGCACCAAGTGAGTATAAGTAGT
The DNA here is from genome assembly GCA_027705065.1 of Solanum peruvianum. Taxonomy (NCBI): domain Eukaryota; kingdom Viridiplantae; phylum Streptophyta; class Magnoliopsida; order Solanales; family Solanaceae; genus Solanum; species Solanum peruvianum. Next base: position 6,818,058 of record JAKWJD010001756.1, on the reverse strand, counting down.
TTTAGTTAAAGAATAAGACTAGATAACAAAGCATGCCCTTCATATTCCTTAACCATGTAACTCCATGGGTTGTGTTTAAGTTCTACCAATGGCATGTAGAATACCCTCATCCGAGTAGTTTAGAACTCTTATTCCATGCTTTGCTATCATGTTGCCTATTCTCATTATATGGGATGCCAACTATCATTAGAGAAGTTCTTTGATGTCTAGTTAGCAGTATGGTGACGCTAATCTAGACATTGCACAATAGGCTTTGAAGGTGTTAACGAGAGTCCCTATGTCTTGTCCAACACCATTACATGAATGTTATTTATGCTTTGAATGTCTCCTAAATGAACTAATGAGAGTAACTACTTAAGTTAAGAATGTACGTTAAATGTATAAGTACTTATCTAGGGTAGTTAAGGGTTTTCTAGTTAAGGTGTGAAGGGGACATCGGAATGATCACTTCGTATCTTACCTAGATGAGTCTTAAGAATGACTCTAGTTATGGAAATCGGTTGATTATGTTGACATGGTATAAACTTAGGAAATCTTAAGGATTATTTATGTAGTCTTGAGGAGGTCAATCATGGAGGTTATCTTCTTGATTTGCTTATGTAAGTCTTTTTATATACATTGGTAAGAGAATGTCATATTATCTACATGTTGATGTTTTTGATGTCTTGTAATTGTGTATGTGTCTTTTTATAAGTATTCTTGAGGGTCATTTAGGTATGCTTAGGGAGGTTGTATGGGTGGTCTCTCTTTGTGTTACTTAAGTGAGACTAAGAATAGCTTTTAGTGGGATGACTACATGATATAAAGTGACTAAGTAAGAAGTAGAACAACTTTACCGTAATAGTGAATTACTTCATTGTACAGTGAGTTGAGCTCAGTGTTAAGTTTGCTCAAATATGCACTAAATTTATAAAATGTTAGCTTATGTGTTTCTAAGTTGTTAAATGTTGCTCTTGCGATTATAATGTGAAATTTCAATGAAAAGATGCATATTTCGAATAAATATCTATTTTATTATTTTTGATGCATCATGCAATACTTAGTACATGTGGTTGTACTAATTCATGTTTTTATCTATCTCTATAGTTGTTTGTAGGTGAGGAGCATTTGGGAAGAAAGACTTGGATCATAGCATCATTCAAGTTAAGTTGAAGTATGTCGTCATTTGATTCGAGGGCATAAATGCCTTTTATTTTTCTTTTCAAAGTATTGTAAGAGATTAAGTATTTCTCTACTAGTGTTGTGTATAGGTAGTGTCCCAAGTGTTCTCGTGTATTAAGTTTGATGAGATTGAGACTTGGTATTTCCAATGACTTTATATGAAAGAGTTTTACAGACTATGAAGTATGTTTGTGAAAAGTTTCCATTCCGCACTATTTTTCATTATGTCTATGCGATGAATGATATGTAATGGCTTGTACAAGACCTCTGAGAGTTTAAGTACATCAGTTGAAATTTGAGATTGACCCTTACTTGTAGGGTGTTGTTTCGGATTATGAAACCAACTTAGACTTTTGGCCTGCGATGTCTATTTTAATCATATCACCAATCATGAGGATTATGGGAAATGGATTAACAAAGTTAATTATCATCAAGTTTCTTCAAAAGAAGGTTAAGGTTAAAGATGTTTTCAAGAAAGGTTCAAACTCTCACAAGACAGGTCGTAAAAGAAGTATATGTCAAGTTTACTCACACTCTACAAAATTTTCAAAGATAATATCAAGAGAAAGCCTCATTTAATAAACATAACCGATGGGGAAAATTCTAGGCACTTCATTCACGGTTAAACGAAAGATTATCACAAAAGGCAACAAATCTTAAGACAATCAAGATTCCACACTTTTGCTTGTGTGCAACGGTCATCACAAGAGAATCGATTTCATGAATTTCTATCTAAACGAGATGCAAAGAGTCCCCATATTGGCTAAGCGACATCATTTGGACATATTGTTGCCTTATATTCGTTTTCATTCGATTGTAAGCAATGTTTAAGTAATTAGTATTGATCGAAACCGAGACTCAAATTTGCTACGGAATATCCACAGTTAAGTGCATACAAGAGGTGGCGAAAGGTTGCAAAAAATTTAATTTTTTTTGAAAGGGTAAAAATAATTTTATAATTTAAACAAAAGGGATCCATAAACTCAAACATTCACAAAAAGGAGAGAACATTTGTTTAGACAGAATAACACAAATATTCAAACAAAACACGATTTACGAGTAGAACACAAAAGTGGGCTTCATCCCAAAAAAAATAAAAAGTATTTTCCTCAAATACATATAACAATAATTTGAGGTCCATATTTGAGAAAGAAAGAGAGGGAGATAATAAAAAAATCTTGTTTAGAAGCAGGTTCATCTGTCAAGGCTTCATGTTTCTTCCTACAGACATAATGTCTAGCTATAATTGTTGCTTTAAGTTGTAGTCCTTTAATAATTTAAACATTAAAACTAAGGCGAGATGGGTACATTAGGTGGACCAAAAAGTGGTTAAGCAAGCTCTACACAGTTTCACTAAGCAACCAAATGTGCTTATTTTAAACCTACTTTCTCAAATGCTTCACAACCACTCTGCTTTAACTTGCAAAAAGTTAAACATAAGCAAGACCTTACTCATAAACACACAACCCTTGTTGATATGACTCATTTTGAGGTTCAGAAGTTTTGCAATATGCACAAAGTATTTCTACTGATTTACCCTTTTTTGCATCTCAACATCATAATATCATTGAAAAATCATCTAAATGAGACTTGGAGTAGAGAAACTAACCTTTTCTAATGACCACTTTAAAGTTGAATAGCTCGGTAGTGTTTTGCATAATTAATGACAACTTTCAGTTCGAGTGTCTATAATCGCATAATAGTATAGTAACCCAGCCAAGGGAGAGATAGTGAGAGTAAGTATAAATTAGAATTTCACTTCAATAAGTAGTAGTTAAATATATTTTTTATTAAAGACATTGTAAATCAAGGGTGACGCAAGATTCAATTATCATATTGGATTTTTCAATGATAAGTAAAAAAAACATAATTAAAAAAGTATACTAAGTAATGTGAGGTGGATTCTTTGAATGTGACGGGAATATGCAAAACAAGAAAATGTACATATGACAACATTAATTTGGTGATATTTGAAAAAAATATCGTAAAATAAAGAATTTTACTACATTTAAGAATAAAATATCATAAAACAGTGACATTTGATGTCAAATGTCGTAAAAATATTGACATTTGGTATCAACTATCATAAAAATGACATTAAGTCCAAAACATCACTATGATAATGACATTTATTCTAAAATGTCGTTGTTTTTAGCGACATTTAGCAAAAATGTCTTATAAATTATGATATTTTCTACAAATGTCGAATATAATAATGACATTTATTGCAAAATGTCATTGTTTTAGCGAAAATTAGTGAAAATGTCATATAAATGATGACATTTGCTTCAAATATCAAATATAATATTACATTCATTACAATATGTCATTGGTTTTAGTAACATTTAGAAAAAGTATCTCTTAAATAGTTGAATTCAACATAAATGTCGAATATATTATCACATTTACTACAAAATGTCATTGATTTTAGTGACATTTAGAAGAAAAATGTCACAAATAGTGACATCTAGTGAAAAATGTCATTTATTTTAGCGATTTTTAGCAAAAATGTTGTTTGAATAAAGACATTTAATATATGACATTTGTCAAGCCCCGATCTACCCCCATGACCCGGACACGGAACGTAGGACCACAAGTGATCCCAAGCTAACCCTGCTGGCATGATCATGAGCATACTAAAGATAATAAAATGTTGCGGAAGCTAAAGCATACATAAAAGGAAAAGTTGGGGAATACCCATATTCAATAACTGAGATATTTGAAACAAAGAGTTTTATACAAAAGAAATATTAACTCAATACTAAGCTGAATCTAACTATGACTGAAAATAGCCTCTAAACTAGACAGGAAATACAGGGACAAGCCCCAACTAAATCTAGAAAAAACTGAAACTAAATGATTAAAGACAGAAATGAAACTCATGATTGTTGTCCTCGGAGAATGAGGACTCACCATTGAATCTGCTGAACTGGAAATTGGGAAATCAATCTATGCGTGATCTGGATGATGAGAACCTGAATCTATATCACGAGAAGACGTAGCGCACGTATGCATTAGTACTTGAAAGGTACTAAGCATGTAGGATAGAGTAAAGATGAAATAAAACATAACTCAACAAGCACAAAAACAAGTATAATAATCTGAATATGATGTGCTGATTTCTAAGCTAACTGGATGCAATGACCAATTTATAACATGCTGAAACTTAATACTGAATATACTGATAAATGGTCAATGTAGAGAGTCTGACTGAACTGTCGGAGCTACTAATAACCGATAAAAACCACATTAGTTAAATATGGAGTCCGATGTATACGCCCCATCGAAATGACCCAAAATACCCTGCCAAAGGTATAAAGGCATGCTGGCATGATCACTAAATTGATTGCCCGCAGAGGGGACGTACAACCTACTTGTCTAGTAGATCTTGGACTATTGGGTCGCTACAACCTAGTGCAACTCGGTATTATGCTTCTCCCAATGAATTCTGTAAATTAACTGATTAAATACTGGCTAACCCGAAACTGAACATGCAAACTTAGAATGCAACAATTTATCTAGTACTTATGCATTTATAACTGAGGCATGTATATTTGAAGTGTCTGAAATATATGACCTAGCATGATTAATTCAAGAACTAAAGAAATACAAAGGTAGGGTTTTGAAATTCATTCGATAATCAGAGTAATAACATGATAATCTTATTTGGAACATATATTTAATAAATTCATGAAGTTATATTAAAGTTCTAGAAACCCTAGGTTTAATCATAACAAAAGATTCTAGAATATGACTGAAAACTAGGGACCTAATGGGTTAAAGGAACCCACTAGTGAAATCCCACATACATGAGATCCACAGAAAAATACTTAACTTTCGGGGCTGGAACTGCTGGAGCTGGTGGCGTTCTTGAACTAGGGTTCTTGAGCTTTTTTCTCCTCTCTTGCTTGTAATTTTCTTAGTTTTGATTTAGTGATTGGACTTCGATATGTTTTAATTATGTTTCTAGGCTTAAAATGACTAACATATGATGATTTAGGGTCAAAACAATGTAACTTAGGGTTTAAACGTAGTGGAAAATTTCATAAAGACCGCTGGCAAGGTTGATGTCGGGCCTCATGACGGCCAGGTCTGACGGTCCTTCGTGCGCCCAACGCCCGGTCTTTGGGTCCGTCGTGAAGGCCTGTTCCACAGGCCTTTACTAAAATGTGAATAAATTTTTCCACGGAGGTATGATTTTAGCAAGGTCGGTGGCTATGGAATGATAATTCAATTATATATCTGTGGGTAGGTCACGGTAGACCTAATTCATTTTGTGCTAAGAGTTATGATCATTTTAAGTTGACCCAACTGTATTTTCCCTTAACTCGCTGCAAATTTTCCACCTACGAACCATGTTGGTCATCCATTGCTCTGGTTAGAGAGTGGTTGAATGGAGTCTTGATTGACGGTCACGGACTACGGACCATCGTTTGACCTACGGACCGTAAGTCTGTCCGTCATCCAAGACTTAACCAATTTTTCTAGGCTGAAATTTTTGGGAGTTTCTGATCCTATCGACGGTTGTGCAGGACAGACCACGGTTCAGGCTACGGTCCGTCAATGCCACCGTTGGTAGCATCTACATATTTTTCTGAAAAATTAATTGTTTGTTTGTTTTGGCTACGGGATGTTACATTATCTCTCCCTTGGGAACATTCGTCCTCGAATGAAGACTAAACTAGCTGAAATAGAGGGAGAGAGATGCAAACCCCACTACTAAACACTGATAATTGAGTTCTGACTGAATTGAGTTTTGAGTACATGCAATTACGCTAAAAATGAAAGTACAAACTGAGGGAACATGATTCAAAAACTGAATTTACGCATGAATGACTGTAAATCTGAAAAGGAACTATTACCTCAAGTTGTAGTAGAGTCGGAAGGAAAAAGGTAAGGATACTTGGCTTTCATGGCTGCTTCTGCTTCCCAAGTAGCTCCCTCTACGGACTAACTCCTTCACAAAACCTTGACTGAAGTGACTTCTTTGTTTCTCAACCTTCTAACTTGACGGTCAAGAATCTCAATTGGTACGTCCTCATAAGAAAGACTATCTTTCACCTCCACACTCACTAATGGCACTATTGAGGCTGGGTCACCCATGCACATCTTCAAGAGTGAGATGTGGAAGACCGGATGCACTGCTTCTAATTTTACTGGCAACTCTAACTCATATTCCACCTTTCCAATCCTTTTCAAGATTTTGTAAGGGACTACATATCTAGTACTGAGCTTCCCTGTCTTTCCAAATCTCATTACCTCTTTCACATGTGAGACTTTCAGAAAAAACCATTTATCGTCTTGGAACTCTAGTTCCCTTCTCCTTACATCTGCATAAGATTTATGACAACTTTGCGCTGTATTAAGTCTATCTCTAATGAGTTGCACTTTCTCCATAGCATAAAGGACTGGATCTGGACCTATCAAAGCTTCTTCACCTACTTCAAACCAACCAACAGGAAATCTACATCTACGCCCATATAAAGCCTCATAAGGGGCCATTGTTTTACTACTTCTATCTTTGGTGAATCTCGCGGATCCCTTCGCTAGATACAATGTGACCAAGGAAAGCAACTGATTGCAACCAAAACTCACATTTACTAAACTTAGGGAATAACTTGCGATCTTTGACAGTCTGCAGAACAACTCTCAAATTACTTGCATGTTCTTCCTCACACCAAGAGTAAATGAGGATATTATCAATGAAGACGATAATGAAGAAGTCTAAGTACTGTTTGAACACTATGTTCATCAAATACATGAAATATGCAGGGGCATTGGTTAGTCCAAAGGACATAACTACAAATTCATAATGGCCATACCGAGTTCTGAAGGCTGTTATTGGAATGTCACTATCTCTGACTCTAAGGTGATGATAACTCAATCTGAGGTCTATCTTTGAGAAATTACTATCACCCTGAAGTTGGTCAAACAAGTCATCAATCATGGGGATGGGATACTTATTCTTCATTGTGACCTTGTTCTACTGTCTATTATCAATGCAGATTCAGAGAGAAACATCTTTCTTCTTTACGAACAATACTGTTGCACCCCAAGGTGAAATACTAGGTCTAATGAAACCCTTATCTAGAAGGTCTTTCAAGTGCTTTTTCAATTCCTTAAGCTCTGCTTGAGCCATTCTGTAAGGAGGAATAGAAATAGGCTGGGTATCTGGAAGGGATCAATTCCAATGTCAATTTCCTTTCGGGAGGAACCCCGGGAAGACCTTTTGGAAATAATTATTGAAATTCATAGACTACATGAACTGACTCAAGAGATGGGGGTTTCAAGGCTAGAATACATAAACCAAACTAGATGATAGAGATAACCCTTAGATATCATCTTTCTGGCCTTAAGGTAAGAAATAAATCGACCCATAAGCGCTAAGCTACTACCCTTCCATTCTAAGATTGGTTCGTCTAGAAACTAAAAATGAACAATCCTAGTTCTACAATCGACTGACGCATAACATGAGTGTAACTAATACATGCCTAGAATGACATCGGAGTCTACCATTTCTAACTTTACTAGATCTGCTGAGGTGACTTTTTGAGAGATTGTGACAGGGCAATTTTTGTATACCCGTCTAGCTATAGCTGGATCACAGACAGGAGTAAAGACTCAGAAAAAATCTGAGAGAGTTTCTTTAATGACATTAAATTGAACTGCTATATTGAATTACAAAAGGCAAAGTCATCTTTGTTGACTTTCCACTGAGTGAACCATATGTGAGTCACATCCTTGAGATTGTAAGATGCCAATCTCACCTATCACTACTAGTTACTGACATCACACCAAATATTTTCTTGACCTCATCAATGAACTTCTATGGGTCCTTACAAACTTGCGACCCTAAAATTTTAGACGGATTCATCCGAAAAAAATCACAAACTCTAGATGCCATTGATCGATCAATTCTATTAGTAGAAATTAGAACCTGCTGATTGTTCTAGTTGGGCATACTCTTGACCAAAAGCTGAATTAGCTTTCTGAAATTCTGCATTTGAACTTCCTTATCAGGTACTAGAGGAACTGTGTTAGCATAATGTGCATTAGCATTCCATGCCTAAGCTCTACGAGGAGGCATGATCTTAAGCGATCAATGTCGAGTTAGATTTGACTTAGATCATACCTTACGCACGATAAGAGTAACAAGAAGGTGAAGTTTTTTCTAAAACACTTCATAGACTCCCTCTCATTAGATGTGGTGCACTTACACCCATGAAAAGGACTCTACTTAGTGCATCTTTTTCAGACATCCTAGGACTCTAGAAACTAGTGCTTTGATAACAAGTTTTGTCACGCCTTGAGCTAGCTTACCCTGCTGGCATGATCATGAGCATACTAAAGATAATAAACTGTTGCGGAAGCTTAATCATTCTTAAAGTGAAAATATGGGGAATACCCATATTCTATAACTGAGATATTTGAAACAATGATTTTCATACATAATAAATATTAACTCAATACTAAGTTGAATCTAACTATGTCTAAAAATAGCCTCTAAACTAGATGAGAAATGCTGGGACAAGCCCCAGCTAAATCTAGAATAAAATGAAACTAAATGCCTATGAATGAAATGAAACTCATGAATGTTGTCCTAGGAGAATGAGGACTCACCACTGAATATGTTGAAGTGGAGATTGGGAAATCGATCTTTGCGTGATCTGGATGCTGAGAACCTGAACCTACATCACGAGAAGACGTAGAGCATGTATGTGTCAGTACTTGAAAGGTAATGAAGATATAGGATAGAGTAAAGATGAAATAAAACATAACTGAACAAGCACAAAAACAAGTATAATAATCTGAATATGATGTGCTTATTTTTGAGCTAACTGGATGCAATGACCAATTTATAACATGCCAAAACTGAATACTTAATATACTGATAAATGGTCGATGTAGAGAGTCTGACTGAACTGCGGGAGCTACTAATAACCGATAAAAAACACACGAGCTAAATTTGGAGTCCGATGTATACGCCTCATCGAGTGGACCCAATATACCTTACAAAAAGTATAAAGCATTCTGAAGTTATCACTTAATTGATTGCTCGAAGAGGGGATTTACAACCTACTTGTCTAGTAGTTTTGGAACTATTGGGTACGCTAACCACAAGTCCAACTCAGTATTATGCTACTCCCAATGAATTCTGTAAATGAACTCGTTATATGTGAATTTCAATAAATACTGGATAGATCGAAACTGAACATGCAAATTGAGCATTAAACAATTAATCTGGTAACTATGCATTTATAACTGAGGCATGTATATCTGAAGTTTCTGAAATATATGACCTAGCATGTGTAATTAAAGAACTAAAGAAATACAAAGCTAGGGTTCTGAAATTCATGCGATAATCTGAGTAATAACATAAGGATCTGATTTGGAAAATATATTTAACAAATTCATGAAGTTATATGAAAGTTTTAGAAACCCTAGGTCTAATCATGACAAGAGAATCAAGAATTTAACTGAAAACTAGGGACCTAATGGGTGAAAGGAACCCACTAGTTAAATCTCACATACCTTGTGCTGAAATTCACTAAAAAATACTCAAGTTTCGGTGCTGGAACTGCTGGAGCTTGTGGCGTTCTTGAACTAGGGTTCTTGAGCTTTTTTCTCCTCTCTTGCTTCTAATTTTTTATGTTTTGATTTAATGATTTGACTTGGATATGTTTTGATTATGTTTCTAATCTTAAAGTGACTAAAATCTGATAATTTAGGTCAAAACCACGTAACTTAGGGTTTAAATATAGTGGAAAAGGTCAAAAAGACCCCTGGGAAAGTTGCTCTCAAGACTCACGACGGCCAGGACTGACGGTCCGTCGTGCGCCCTACTACCCATCGTTGGGTCTGTCGTGAGGGCCTGTTCGACAAGCCTTAACTAAAATTGGAATAAATTTCTACTCCGAGGTATGATTTTAGCAAAGTTGGTGGATATGGAAAGATAATTCAATTATATATATGTGGGTAGGTCATGGGACACCTAATTCAGTTTGTGCTAAGAGTTATGATCATTTTAAGTTGACCCAACTGCATTTCCCCTAGACTGGCTGTAAATTTTCCACCTACGGACCGTAGGTCAACCTACGAACCATGCTATTCATCCATAGCTCTTGTCAGAGAGTGGTTGAAGGGAGTCTTGATCGACGATCATGGACTATGGACCGTCGTTTGACCTACGGACCGTAAGTCCGTCCGTCGTCCAAGACTTAACCAATTTTTCTAGGATGAAATTTTTCAGAGTTTCTGATCCCATCGACGGTTGTGCAGGACGGAACGTGGTTCAGGCTACGGTCCCTTGATGCCACCGTTGGTAGCACCTGCAGATTTTTCTGAAAAACTAATTTTTAGTCTATTTTGGCTACGGGTTGTTACAACATTTGTTGCAAAATTTCATTGATTCGATCGAATTATAGTGAAAATGTCGTTAAAACAGTGATTTTTTTTACAAATATTGAATATATCATGTCATGTGGAGTAATATCATTGATGTGTATGACATATGATGAAAAGTGCAATTAAATCCATGGTCGGATCCACATGAATTTGTGAACCCCCTCGGCAAAAAAATTACACGGTATAGATATATATAAAGAAAATTTTCTGTATTTCTATAAATTGATATTTTGAACCTCCTTATGTACAAAGAGAAATGGATGGGATAATGGTAAGTCCCCTTTATATAAGGTTGTATGTCAATTTTTCAAGTTCTTTTTTTGTTTTTTTTTTTTACTTTAGAAACATGCTCAAATGTGGTTCTTAAATTTAAACCCCAAAAAAGTCAAGGTTCCCATTTCTAAAGGCTTATTTACATGTTTATACTTTGATTTTTCGAACCCCATAAATGAATATCCTAGGTTTGTCAATGAGTAGACATATTATTAGTCACTAAATATGGATATTTACACCTAATTCTAAAATCTAATTATTTTTTTAATAAAAATTTATTGATATATATGGATAAAGTGTGACCAAATTTGCCCCTTAGATTATATGATTTGAACAAAACTTACTTGATGATAAAAAAATATATCGTTTTTACCCTCGTTGTAATTGAAATGACTCAAGTTTAATTTTTATGAGAAAATCTAACTTGAGTTTGTTACAATACCCTTTGTGGAAGAAAAAATAAAATTTTCTTGTTATTGTAGAGAAGTTTAAAGTTCGATGTATTTGTCAATTCATGTAATATAAAGTTAAATAAATAATTACTATTAGGAACCTCTCGTTGATCAAGGTTCCTATTATCTTTTTTTCCTCACTTGCATGAAAAATTTTTTTTATTTATCTATACTTTTTTTATTAATGTAAAAATGAATGTGACAGTTCCAACCCTATTTATTCATTTTGGGATTAGTTATATTGTGATAACTTATTCCGGGTAAGTTAGGTTGGAATTAGTTTTTATCATTGTATTTTTTTGAATAAGTTCTTTGTTTAGAAATATACCCTCGCCTCTCTCTCTCTCTCTCTCTCTCTCTCTCTCTCTCTCTCTATATATATATATATATATATATATATATATATATATATATATATATACATAAATATATATATATATATACATACATATATATATATATATATATACATATATATATATATATATATATATATATATATATATATGTTGGGTGGGTGCGTGTGTGCGTGCGTGGGTGGGTGGGTGGGTGGGTGGGTGGGTGGGGAGAGCCTGAACTGGCTGCAAAAATACCATCCTCTCCCACACCCAAACCCGAACAAAGAACACTGGCAACCACAAACTAGGTTTATGAATGTAAAATTTCTCTCCGTTTCTACCTGTCACTTCTTATTTAGTCAGAATTATAACTTTTTTCAACAAACCCAAATATATATTCTTGCAAGAACATCAGAAGCTATTGGGAAAGACGAGCACAAAATATATGTGTATGACACAGTAATACTCGTAGAAAACCCAAGTCGATACTTTCACTTCTATTTGAACTATTAGAAGTAAAATAATTTAAGAACAAACTGTTTGTGCAACAAACAAATAAACCAAGCAAGAAAAAATAAATCAACACGCAAGACACAAAAATTTAATGTGCAAAACCTCTTCGGTGTGTAGAGTAAAAACAATAAAGCCAAAGGTCAAATAAAATAAAAGGAGAGTTATAAAAGTGTTCTCTAAAATGGACAGCAACAATATGCAAAACAATGAGCAACACAACTACAAGATAGCATAAAAAAATAGTGAAATAAAAGGAGTTCAAATACCAAATCTCAACTGCAGTTTTCGAGAAAAAATCTGGAGCTACACGACTCCAAATAACCCTTTATGAGTTCCCAATAATATATTAAGTTTAAAGGAACAAACTGTCAATAAATAACCTCAATATGATAAGAAACGAAGCGGGAATATTGAAATTGGCTGGTACACTTTTTAAAAAAAATTAATTACCGATAGATTTTACTAACAACTTAAGGTAGTTAAAATTTTACTAAAAAATTACCAACATATTTCTAACTGAATTATATTTTGAAACTCAACAACCAAATTCTATGAAATTACCAACCATAATCTGATTAACTAAGTATTTTAGTAGTAAAATACAGGAAAATAAAATGACACCAAATTTAGGAACATTATATTAATGGATTGACAACTGAAATATTACTAACGTACATCTATTGTTGGTAATATTACAACGAAGTATATATCAATTATTAAATATGAAAAAGAATTATTTATATAATTTATTAACATATTACCAATGAATTACTTACCAAATATTACCAACAATAAGATTTTTCTGCTAAATTTACAACCAAATATAATTGTGTTGTTAAATTAGTAACAAAATCTAATTTGTTGGTAGAATTTCTAACATGTATCCAATTAGTTGGACATTTTTCCGACGAATAAATATTGTAGTTAGTAAATTGGTAACATAATTCAAATAGTTGGTAATATACAAAACAATCATTAATCCATTGGTAATATTTACCAACATATTAAATATAAGTTAATATTATTACATACAAATGTTTACTTGAATAGTAACTATTACGAACTGTGATAAAATTTATTGGTAAATTATTAATTATTAACTTATATTTTCATAGTTTGTAAATTACCAAAGTTAATTTTTTTAATATATCACTCTCTAGAGTTGAGACTTTCATGTCAAGTTTGTGTCATTAATAATTTGAAATTTTTAATTTCAACTAAAACATGACTTTGGTCAATAATTTTGGTAATCATTCTCAAATTAGAACTCTATCAGAGTTATTAGCTTCGTAAGATCATTTTTTATCTAATAAGAAGATTGGTTCATGTTTTGAGGTTTTTATTTTTGTTTGTGCGGTTAGTTGTTTTAAATATTATCTTTGGACAAAAATTTGACTTTGGTCAATTTTTTTGGTGAATTTGCTTAGATGAGAATGACGTCAGCATATTTAACTCAAAAGGTTATTTTTATGTACTATGATGGTTCATTTTAGTTTTGAGACTCCTATTTTTAGTGTGTGCCATTAGATGTTTTAATTTATAATATTTTGTAAAAAATTTAACTTCGCTCAATTTATTTGATAAACATGCTCAGATAAAAATTTCGCTAGTGCAGTTAGATGCAGAAGGTCACTGTTGACGTAATAAGATTAGATCCAACTTTTGAGTCTTCCGTGTTTAGTTAGTGTAGTAAGGCATTTTAAATTTTAAATTTTGGGAAAAATTTAACTTTAGTCAACAATTTTTTTAATATTACTTATATTGAAATTTTGTCACAGTGGTTAGCCACATATGTTCTTTATTGGTATTATAAGATTGTTATTTTGGGTTTTGAGACTTTTATTTTCAGTTTGTGTCGTTAGCATTAAATTTTAACTATTGGATAAAATTTGAATTAAGTTAACTTTTTGGAAGCTTGCTCAAATTTGATTTTCTTCAAAGCAGTCAGCTATGAAATTTCAATATTCGTTTAATAGGATGGTTGGTTTGAGATTTTAAAGTTGCATATTCAGTTTGTATCATTAGGCGTTTTAACTTTTAACTTTCTGTCAAAATTGGATTTTGTAACATTTTCGTAAACGTGCTCTGATGAGAATTCCTTTGCTACGATTAAC